>JAHDVE020007402.1:0-118702 GCA_022606495.2 Halesus radiatus | reverse complement strand
AAACCCTCCAACTGAAAGGAAAATTACAGAGAATTTTCCAGTCACCTTAGTTAGGAAAATTTAAGGCAGCAGTAGAGGAGAGTCATCACACATCGGTGACGTGACAAGAAGTTTAATGCTAAATTAAATTAATGAAAGAGGGGCGGATCATAATAGAGGATAAACGGATGAGGGGCGATCCTCTCAAAGTATATGGCGTACACTGAAGAAATGTTACATAACAAATAACCAAAAGGGGATGAAAGTAAAACAATTTACTCATTAAATTGATATCTTTTATAATTTCTTCAAAATATTGGTATTCACTTTGTGGCGTCATTATTAATAAATGAATTAAAAAATTATTTCGTATTCATAACTTTATTAATATACCCTTATTTTTTTATTTTTTTTTATTTAATTTTACAACAGAAAAAAATACATTTCAAAAAGTCCCGATAAACTACTTTTTTTAAAAAAATAAAACAATAACTTTGTTTTATTAAGTTACCGCTTCATATGAAAATATATTTTTTGTAGTTTGTATAACGGGTGCTTGTTATTTAAAACATGAACTTTACAGATAATGTTACAAAACATATAAAATAAAAACATACAAAAAACAATACATAAAATAAAAACATAAAAACCATATGTAACAAGCTTATAACATAAATCTTCATAAAGAATATTATTCTAAAATATTTCTGAAAAAATATATTTAAAAAAATGAATAAAATAAAAACATAAACGAAAGCAATAAATCATAAATAAAATAATATTTCTTTATTTCTAATACAAATAGCTTCTTCCAGCTAGCCAAGTTTTCAATGTGTTTATTAATGGTTTAGTTTTAATACAGTTTTTTATTTCAGCGGGTAACATATTTATACAACTAGGAATCATGTGTTCTAAAGTTCTTTGTCCATATTTGTTTTTATCCTCAGGAACCATTAATCCTTCATTAAAATTGAGACGAGTATTGTAATTGTGTTCTAGTCTATTTGTATTAAATATAGGGTTATTAATGTGGTGAAATATAATTTTGTACCACAGAATTGATCTAACTGAAAGAATTTTGAGACTCTGATAAAAGTATGGAATATTATGCCTTTGTTCGTATAAACTTTTATGAGCTAATAATTTAACCAGTGAATTTTGTACTGATTGAACATGATTGATGTTTGTTTTACAGGATAGTCCCCAGGCTGTAATTCCATACCTTATAACAGATTCCACTAATGATAAATAAATTATTCGAAGTGTACAGATTGGAACAAAGAATTTTAATTTAAATAGTCTACTAACAATTGATCTTAATCGTACACAAACCTTTTTTATTTGTAAATCTCACTAGAAAAAACAATCAATAATCCAGATAAATGACACCTAAATAAACATATGATTTCACAAGTTCAAAATTTTCACATGTACACGATGCAGGAATGCCATCGTGTAAGCAATCTGAAGTACGTGTTTTTATTTCAGGTGTAATATATACCTTTGCATTTGGGGATCTTATGTGCATCAATTTAGTTTTTTTTTGCATTTATTATTAATCCAGAATCATGAGACCATTTTAAAAGTTGTAGTAATTTTGTAAAAGGTCCATACATGTTTGCAAATCACTGCTAGAAATTACCAAAGCAGTATCATCCGCATACATAAAGTGCTTTACATGTCTAAAAATGTATTTAATAAATTATACATAAATAATATACAATATTGGACCTAATACGGAACCTTGAGGAACTCCTGTCATAAACTTCTTTTTTTTTTTTACTTAAAGTGTTCAATAGTTTCAGTTTCATGCATCGGTTGCTTAAGTAATATTCAAAGAGTTTTAGAAGTTTTCCTCTAATTCCTATAATTTTTAGTATTTTAAGTAATTTACAATGGTCAATAGTATCAAAAGCCTTGGAATTATCTATAAATAAGACTAATGTATGTTTTTTACAATTCAACTCATTATTTATTAGGCTGGCAAACTTTTGAAGTAGCAATTCAGTGCTCTTTTTTTTTTTTTTGAAAACCGTGTTGATTGGTATCAATAATGGAAAATTTTTCCAAATATTTAACTAATTTTAACTGAATGTATTTTTCAAGAATTTTGTCGAGTGATGGCCAAATATTAATTGGCCTGTAGTTACCCAATACAGTGTGATCACCTTCTTTATAGATAGGTCTGATAATACTACATTTTTATTCGTCAGGAATTTTTGCTTGAAATAAGATTCTATTTACAAAATGGGTTATAATGGGATCTAAGGTTAAAATATGTTTTTAATATCACTCATCCTGATATTATCAATTCCTGGAGAAGAGCTTTTCATTTGCCTAACAATGTTTTCGATGTCAGCTACTGTGGCTCTTGATAGGTACATGGTTTGAGGCATATCCTCCGGTTCAAACCCAGCTGTCTTGTAGTTGCACTTATGTAACATATTGTAAACACTTTCAGAAAAATAATCAACAAAATCATTAGTTACATTTTCTTTTGTTCGATCTTTCATCAGATATTTGGAGACAACTTCGTCACAGTCGTTTTTACATTTCGTTCCTAAAATTTTATTACACTCCTCACATGTTTTTTTTAATCATGAAAATATATTAACATGTTTCGAAAGCGATCCGTTCTTCATCTGGAATATATAGAATACTAAAAAATAATAATGTCAATTATAGACAAAATGATAAACATAGATCACAATAATATAAAAAAATATTATAAAACATTGAATAACAAATTTACAAAAAAATAAATTATTTTTATTATTAATATTAATATGAAAATAAATTCAAGAGATAGCCATTTTTTAAATATTCGATTATTTATTAAATTTAATTCACTATTAACGCTTTTTCTGATTTATAAAATTTCAAATTTGTCTAACTGTAAGCCAGTTGTATGTGTAATTAATCAATAATTAATATTTTTTTGTTTATATTTATAATTGGTACATTCTTACATTATTGCGTTATATGTTTATCATTTGTCTATACTTGACATTATTATTTTTTAGTATTCTATATATTCCTGATGAATAAAACAACTTTAATATCATTTTGAATTTTATGTAACACTCACCATAATGAAATTGTAGAAGTTTATCAATAAAAACGCCTAATTTCGTTTTATAGCTTATTTATTGGTTTCGGCCAAAACTTGAACAGAAACCGAAATTCAATTTCGGTGATGGTTTGGGCTGAAAATCTAGTTTCGGTCCATCAACAGTAGTTATTCAAGTTTTATTTAACAAAACCTACTCTATTTCAGTCATCGCCGTAACTGAAGCGGTATAGGTTTTGTAAATACGCGGTCGGGGCATAGAGACGAGTTCAAGAAGCCGTCCCCTGGATCGGCCGCCCGTGTGCTCCGTGCACATTGAGCACAAGGATGCGGCGGCTGTACTGCCATGAATGCTAAATATAAAAGTTTATACTGATAACACATACGTATAAACAAGAATACCTATTGATTAATTCAACAGTCACTAATGATCCTTCAACACCCAGACATCTAATAATGTATACTAAAAGTGCGTAGAATCAAGAAACACTTGGATCAGGTGAGTTTGTTCAAATAATGTATTACATAACAAGACCATCTATTCTAAATTCATCTTGTTTTCTATTTTTCTATTTTTTTCCTGTTATTCGGTGTTCCGAAGCGTTGGATCATAGAGTAACATTATTGTGAATAGGGCGTGGTGAAAACTTGTTTACGCGAAAATTGAACACGAAATTCCGGATAACCATTAATTAATAGGTAGACAATAATAAGACATTTATTTAATATTTAATTGAAAAGTTCAGTGGTCAGTATGTTTGTAGTCGGGAGCGTAACTATTGTGGTGACCTTCGTAACATAAATGAGTTTGTTTCTTTTTTGGCCGCCTGCGCAGATAATTTTGATAAACATAATCATATTTTTTGCTTGCCTGTCTGTTCATGTACCAAAAACTCTCTAAATCGGGCGCGGGAGTAGAACGCCCTGCCTCACTCATAAAATAAAAAAGCGTTAAAGTTAAAATATTTGTTTTTAAACAAAGAAAAATTAGGCAAGGTATGTGAGGTTCAACCTCGTCGCTTCGGTTCGTTTTTGTCTAACAGACCAAAACACAAATCTGTAAAAATGGGACTTAAAAGTTTTTTTTACGAAAAGAGCATAAACAATGAATTTAGCTCAATTGTAGTACATAAAAAAGTGATTGAAATTGATAGAAAATATTATTTTCAAATAGAATATACACAAAATGTTTAAAATCATGTATAAATAGGTTTTTAATTTGGATGTTGGACAATGTGACGAATTCTTGTTGGTTAAAGTTGGATATTGGACAAAGTTACTGGATGTTGGACAAAAATACGCACTCTTCCGTGACTGCTGTTTTGTTTAATGTGTTTGGTATTACAGGAAGTTCAGAAACTTTGTTAACTTCTTTGTAATACACTTTTTTTTTTCAAAGAAAATAAATTTAATAATATTTTTATTAAGTTCTACAGGTTTCACAGTTTTTGAAAATCTGTTTGAATTCCGAACCAACTACCACAAAAATAAAAACTAAAATACGTAATGGTAACATTATTAATTTTTATTATTATTTTGTTAAATTTTTAACTTGTATCGGACGTATTTATTTTAATTTTAATTCCTTTTTCGTTCATTCAATGGTCATGTGGCGTCATACTAGGTACGGTGAAGCGAAATTAGTGGCAGTTGAAACATAGATGTGCAGGTCTAAGCACTTCTCTTCTTCGTTTCTATGCCACTGAATGACGTTTTTTCGTGACGTGACGCTACTGACCATTAACAGGACATTTCCCCGACACCCCGCCAATCTAGGATTAGGACCAGCAACAGGGGTAGGACCCCTGGCCTGGCGATGGTATCGGGTCTCGGGTCGGGCCCTGATTGGTCAAACCGTTCCATACCCTCCCAGGCGAGCTATATTTTGAACTATTTTTGACAACTGTAAACTATTGTAAATGATTCCCGCGGAAACGGTGCAGGTTTTAATAAAAGAATTTTGCAAACATGTTCACTAGTCTTCACGGAATCATAAAGTGTTAATGTATTTGATGTAAACTATATTATAATCCGGCGGCAAAGCTCACCACACAACTTTGCTGGCAATTTTGAGATGTAGTAAAGTAGGGGAACATAATTTGATTTTTTGTAGATTCAAGATTGTCTCTGCTCCCTGCGGACCGTGAAATAACTCGCGGGACAAACCACCCGCCGAGCCGGACGTCTGTGGCACGGTACCGCAGGGAAGTACGAAACAAAATCACAAAACTTGAAAAATCACTTGTTTAGTGTTTTTTATCCAGTTACGATCTTTTCCCTAAAAACTCATGAAATGTAATACTAAACTCAGTCAAGTAAATAAAACCATCAGATGGTGATAGTAATAAGTTAGAAACATGAAGGGTATTGCTATAAGCCCCAGCTAGATAGAGGATTACGAAAGAATCCGTAAAATCAAAAGAATGAAAAATCAGTGTTTTCTCACTATCGGATCGACACCTCTACTTCACCTTCCCCTGACTGCTTCCTTCTTCAATGGATCTTCTGCTTGAATTGGACTTCTCTCTTCGCTCTCTGACCCTATTTATGATATGGTGATTACAAAGTAATTTTTAATTAATTTATTAATAATGACGCCACAAAGTGAATACAAATCTCTTGAAGAAATTACAAATAACGAAAATTTGATTTCTCAGTCAATACTTTTACACCATTGCAAACATGATATGACTAATAATACATCTAGCAGAACACAGTGCAAACTACAAGAGAATTGTACTCCAAAATACCTACCATATTAAGCACGTGTCCGAGGTCACCGATTCCCCCAATTACATTCATTGGCGTAGAAATATTGTAAACGGTTAATTTATAGTAGGTATATTAAGGTCATCCTTGTCGGCCCTGTCAACTGATTTAACATGACTGTAATTATTTTAATAGGTACACTAAACACCGAGTTCATATGTCAGGTGTTCCTCAGCAATACAGTTAAATATCGGATAAAATAACTAAAGTATATCAGTATTTATCGGAAGCAACAGAAAAAAACAGTTTGTTGAAAAATCGGGGTAAAAAATAAATATATATTCGCTTGGCTGCTCGCGTTGATAACTTGCGGGTGATGCGATAGTGAACGATAGAGGTACGGGGTATCGCTTACAGCGGTCTGCCGCACTATGAGGCGAGGCGAAAAGGTACATTTCATCTCAAAATTCACTTTCACGAATTATATCGGAGGATTAAAATAATTGATAATTCTAAATTCCAGATCCCTCTACTTTTTTACTTTGTGGTTATATATTTGTAGGTTATTCCGTTAATTTATAATGAAACCTTGAACCCGCATATCTGGTGTTCTCAGTTGAAACTGGAAATTATTTTTATTTGATTGGATAAGTATACTAGTTTTGTTATATATGCAAGCATTTTTTTTTTCGGTATGGCTAAAAACTAAATATAATTAATTTGTCAAATAAATTCCTCAGATTTATAAATAAAAATTATAATTTTCACAAAACCTTCCGTTCCTGCCGAAACTTCTCATAGGTTAGATATTGTGATTGTGACATTCCTTAAAGTGGCCTTTTCCAAGAAATAGCAATAATATTTTGCCCCTACCTGCACCCTTTTCTGACAGTGGCTTTATGTTGATAGTGAAGGCGCTTCGTAAAAACTCTCAACTGGTGAAAATGCATTATATATAACATAATTATTACGATAATATCTTCATTCATTTTATAAAATTCCTTTAACCGCCCGTCCTTTGGGTTATTTATTCAAAAAGTAGGTAAAAAACACAGTTTTTTTTCATTATATTTCGCAATAACACGTTTGACTAGTGACGTAACTTCTATGGGAGAGACGAAAAGAGAGATCTCGAAATACTAAACGAGATGACGCAGGAACAAACTTGAACTATACGAATGTTTTGTGGGTTTCGGTAATAGCTTTTTTGTACGTGAACGTACGAGATACGGCTTGTTGCGTTCCGGCGATGATATAGCGACCGTATCATGTAAGTTCGTATGGGTAGGGCGGTTAAAGTCATGTTTGTAATATATTTTTATATATAAGAACGATTATAATATATACGAGTACGTGAGTGTAGGTGTATTATGCATGCATGCAGGTGTTGCTCATTAAAAACTGTTTTTTCTGCACATACTGTGGCACCTTAGTTAATCACAATATAATGACAAGAGGCAGGTACCTACTGGCGTGCATTGCTCTACGAACAAAAGTAGGCTGTGTGTAGTTTGAGTTTGTGCGTTGAATATTTGTAAATAGGCATTTAATTATTATCTTCGGCAGATTGTCGTGGCTAACTAAATAAATGAGTGCAAGTTCCTCACAAATTTCATGGGAAAATGAATATAGACTGAAAATTTGTCCCTTTTTCAAAATCTTTCAATTTCTCTTTATGGATTATTTTGTCATAAGGTAGGCACAGCTTTTCAGCCTTTATGGACTGCACGCCACTGGTACCTATGTACCATGCGGTTTTATCATTATTTTTATATTTATTTATCACTTAGACTGAACATAATAAAATAAAAAGTTTTATCTCAAAATAATATCTTCACACGAATTATGCACACGACTAAGAACAAACCAACATTGAGTTTGTCGCATGGTTTGAAATCTACATTAGTTGTAGCAAATTCAACCTCCAACATATTGAGGAACGGCTGCGGGGCCTGTTTCATACAAAACAAAATTTTGGATTTGAGGCCAAAATACTCAATTAAACTAAATGATTTTTTTTTCATCAAAAATGTGGTAAATATCTAGTACGGATGAGAAGTAATGTATTTATTTTTGTTTTACATTATGAAATGTAGGGCATTAAAGGAATGGTTTTTTCGTGATTTTAGAGGCACCTTTAACAATAATTGGGGGCTAATGGTGATTTTAAAAAAAAATTACCCGTCTGCTTTGAAAATAGAATGAATCATAAAATAAATAAAAAAATTAAATGTTGAACATTGTTCACTAATAATATTTTTCATGTTTTATAAATCTTTTTCTGTGCATAAAATATAATTGTATTTGTATAATTTTCTTACAGAAAAGTATAATTTATTTTTATTTTTTACTATATTATTAGTTACTATATAATATTTTGTATACTCTTGATAAATTACAAATGTATATACATTCATTAACTTATATTACAAAAATTCCCTTCAGTATTTGCATTAGTTTTAAATTTATTGCATTTTGAGAAGATATGCACCCTTTGGTCTCACAGCATGGCGGTCGGCCAGCAGTGCCAGCTGCAATGAACGTATCATGCGTTTTATGCGTGTGCAATGTGGTTTTCCTCGTTTCCAGCACTTATACACACTATTTTACTTATGTAGGTACATTATCTAGGAACTATTAATAAAATGACTGTCCATAATTAGTAAATGTAACTGTTCATTTTTATCCAACTTAAAAATGTACTCTGTACACTGAGTACCTACACAGCACCGGACTTTTGAAAAACGACATATTTTTATTCTTAGTTATACCATCCCATCGATACTCAACTTTACGAAGCGCTGTGCTAAATAACTTGTTTATATTTTGTTGTTTCAGATTAACTCTAATTGACACTAACTCGAGTTGCGTTAAAATAAAATGATTGGGATAACAGACCTCTTCTGGGGAGCTTTGTTTTTGTTCGGCGTGTTCTATGCTTGGTCTCTATGGAACTATGGATATTGGAAGAGGAAAGGCGTCGAGGGACCCAAACCTGAAATATTTTTTGGAAATATTAAAGAATCGGTGTTAGCCCGGAAACACCTTGGATTCATTTTGCATGATTTATATTTGCAGACCAAAAAACTCCCGTACGTGGGAATTTACACAATTTTCAAAAGAACTTTAGTCGTAAATGACTTGGACTTGATCAAAAAAATATTAGTGAAAGACTTTGCGCACTTTACAGACAGAAACATCAAAATAAACGTCAAGACGGATCCCCTCGCATTGCACTTGGTGAACCTAATGGGAGACACCTGGAAGAACATGAGGGCCAAGCTGACTCCGACCTTTACAACTTCCAAAATGAAGTACATGTTTGAAACAATGACCAAGTGTAATGAAGAAATGTCAAATTATTTGCAGAAGAACATTGCGGTTGATGATAATAACAGTTCGATTGATGTTAAAGATCTATTATCTAAACTTAACACGAATATCATTGGGTCGTGCGCTTTTGGCATCGAATGCAACACTTTCAAGAATCCAGACCAAAAGTTCAGGAATGTGGGAAGAAGTATTCTGAATCCGTCTCTCGTTAAAATGATCATACGTACTTCTGCAACCTTCTTTCCTGTCATCAATAAGCTCCTCAATATTAGTTTCTTCGAGAAAGACGATGTAGATTTCTTGCTCAACATTGTCAGAGACACCATCAAATACAGGAAAGATAACAACATAACGAGGAATGATTTTCTTCAACTTTTGATAAACTTGAAGGCCGATGAGGGCGATGGTGGTGGACAAGGTAATATTAGAAATTTAAATAAATTATTGTTCTTTGATAACTTCGAGGAGGTGCTATATAAATAATAGCTAACTTGCTAACACGCTCACTTACCTACTCACGAGAGGGGTACATGAGAAACATGAAAACATTTCAACATTTGAGGGGTTAAAGTCAAATAATGTTATCTACAAAAATACAACTTTAAATGACACTCAACACTTTACCCTCATGATACCTCAAATTATTACGTATTTGGTTAATTTATTTAGCTCAAAGCTGAAATATTATATTATTTAACGAGACATACTAATTTAGGCCCTCTAATTTGGCACCTTAATGTAAAGTCTTTGAAGGCCGTATAAATTACTTGCTTCTTTGATGGTATTTGTGTATAGTTCGTAGAATTTCATTTTTTGTTTGTTTGCAACTTCTTTTAACTTCTGGGACGTTGTTTCACAGTTTACAGCATTGCTTTCTAGACAAACAATTTTGGCTTTTGATACTACTATCACTAATTTCTGTTATTGTAAACAATATTTTTGACTTGACTTCGCATTAACTGTTATCTGGATACCTTCTTGTGTATAAGAATAATTTATCTTAAATTAATTACAACTAACAACAAATAAATCTATCTTGGAGAAGGCCGAATGAAGCGGCAGCACCTCGGTTCGGCCACAGATATTGCGTACCAACATTCGGGACCCTTGCAATATTATATACCTACTGACTTACATTGTTTGGGTAATTGTCATTTCAGGCCTCACGACGATGCAGATAGCAGCCCAAGTGTTTGTTTTCTTCGTGGCCGGGTTCGAGACCTCCGCCAGCACGGCCAGCTTCGCCCTGTACGAGTTGGCCCTCAACCCGAAGGTCCAGGACACACTTTGCAAGGAGATTGATCAGGTGCTTACGAAGCACGGCGGAAAGGCAAACTACGAAGCCCTGACCGAGATGCACTACCTCACTCAAACTATTGATGGTAAATAGCATTATAATTATTTTCATTGACATGTTCCATAGGTCTTCGCGCGGTGCGTTCAATTTGAAACGAATCCCAGATCGAAAGTATAGTGTCCCTACAAGCTACAAGCATTAGTTCATGCACTGTGAATAATATATGATTAGACCTTTCTGCTAAGAAAAAGAACATGAAAAATGCGACAAAAAAATATTAAGTGTTTCTGTGCTTTTTACAAAGGTGACTTTGTACTATTATTTATGAAAATTATCTGTTTTGTTATGCTCTTTTTGTTATGGGTTTTAGGAGACGTACCTGACTTACTTTAATCAGTGATTCCTGACCTACTTTGTATTAAAAAAAAGTGGATGAAATTTTGGTCACCGCCATTTTTTGTGGTTTTTTTTTCAAATACATACAACCGATACATTTTTTTACACATTGTCTCACTGGTCAATCCGCAAAGTAACCGTCTAACTCCCCACCACGACTTTAAATGTTAAAATACATGTATTTGTTAAATGTTTTTAGATGAATTAAAAAAAATGTGACCGGAGACCAAAATTTCATTTACAGTTGTTGAATTATCACGGAACCAAAAAAATGTATATGACCCTTCAAACGTCAATAAAAAAGTTATGGTTTATAAAAAAAAAAATTTGAATAAACTGAAAACGTTATACGTATTTTCATAAATTGCAGTGGTTTCAAAAGTAAAAAAAGAGTTAAAAAACAATGATTCCCTTAGAAATTTTATCGGCCCAGAAACGAAAAAAAAATTATGTAAAACGCATTTCCAAATTGACCATTCTGACTTTGTAGCCATCTTTTCCTAAAATTTTAATTTTTTTTTAATTCCAGAGACACTCAGAAAATACCCTCCACTGCCGGTCATCATGAGGAATTGCACAAAGAATTACACGTTACCCGGCACCGACATCAAGATTGAGCAGGGCACAACTGTGATCGTTCCCGTCCTGGGTATACACAGGGATCCCGAGATATATCTCGACCCCATGAAGTTCGACCCCGAGAGATTCACACCAGAGAACAAGGCGTCCCGACACCACTTCGCCCACCTGCCTTTTGGAGAAGGTCCCAGGAATTGTATAGGTAACCAGAAAGTGTAACTAATAAAGCTACTCCGCCGATACAGAACAATTTGAAAGATTTTGTTGCTGGCAAAGAAAACTACCTAGATCACAAGTCTGGGCCACTGAATCAAATCGGCCTCTTAAGTTGTATGAGAACCTCCTAAAAAATTACGTTTGTTTATTTTATTTTTATTTAACTAAAACGTTTTAAAATGTATAAATAAAATTTTAAAAATTTTAGAAAATTCACACAAGTTAAGAGCTCGATTTTATGCACTGTCCCGGCCTTGTGATCTAAGTGATTTTATACATTGTCCCGGCCTTGTGATCTAGGTGATTTTATGCACTGTCACGGCCTTGTGATCTAGATGATTTTATGCACTGTCCCGGCCTTGTGATCTAGGTGATTTTATACACTGTCCTGGCCTTGTGATCTAGGTGATTTTATGCACTGTCCCGGCCTTGTGATCTAGGTGATTTTATGCACTGTCCCGGCCTTGTGATCTAAGTGATTTTATGCACTGTCACGGCCTTGTGATCTAATAGCAAAAAATAATAAATGACGTATCCCCACTCACCGGGTTTGCAATGAATGACTTTTACCTGTACTGACACTTAAATACCTTGTCGATTTTTCCTTTATTAACAAACATGTTATGATTTAAGTCCTGATTCATTTGTCACATATATCACGACTTCGAGGCAATAAATGATGAATATTTTTTTCAGCGAGTAGATTTGGGATGATGCAGACAAGACTGGGGCTGGTGACTTTACTGTCTAAGTATGAAGTGTCCGCAAGCGACAAAACCCCTATTCCCATAGAGTACACGGCCAAGTCCATAGTTATGGGTGTTAAAGGAGGATTGTCACTGAAAATTACCAAGAGGAGCCAAAAAGTATAACAACCTTCACAAATAATATACCTATCCCATCTTCTTTCCACCCATCGTTTTCACAAGGTGCCCCTGTTGTGTCTTATTTCAGAAGAAAAATGTAAACTTTCACTATTCCAATCATTTACAGCTTAAGTGTTTTTCAATAGAACACCTGTTCTATTGAAATACTTGACTGTTATACTAAAAGTTTAGTTTAAGGTTTTAATTAATGACATATATATATTTAAAAAAAAAAAAAAGAGTTTTTATTAAATATTAACCTTTTACATTAGATACTAGAGGTCATTTGAAAGTTTGCATGTTTGCATAAAGCGGTTGATGACACCCACCACTTTCCCGAACCGTATTAAGGAATAGGTTCCTCTATCGGCTCTTCAATCTTGGATCCTGAGGCTATTGGAGATACAACATGATAAAAAAAACAATTACATTCTTCTTTGTAAAGATTGCTTGCTCAACCATTGTGCCAAATCAAGACTCCGACTGGCCCTCACCAGTCGAAATAATTTTTTCACCTCTTGAATAATTGTTCACAGTAGAGTAGACAGTTCCTAAAAACGTTGCGTAAAAACATTGTTCAATCTTCGGTCAGGATGAAATGCACTTTCCTGTGAAAAGTATGTCCGTCGCCCCTTTAAACCTTTTTGGAGTTGTTATTGCAGTTACGCAACACACAGCAAAAAGGCATTTCAGTATGTTACAGTCAACCGCGGTTAGCGACTGTACGTCACCTTAAGTGCTGATATAGAGTTAATACTATTATATTATTATTTTAAAATTAAATAATCATTATAGGTTTTCCTAGTGAGCTATTCGCGAAATACTATATGTAATATGTAAATAATTTACAGTACCTACACATCATTCTTACTCCATACTACATTATACACAATCTACGTATAATAAAATATTACTTATATTATAATAATTATTATAATGTAAAGCTGTAAAATAAATAGGAATAAATATAAAAAAAACAAAGAGTTGAATATTATTCACAATATCCAACTAATTGGAACCACTATTTTGGCATGTAGTGTTTCATCGAATTAAATACAGCTGTGTTCACAGCGCATCCTGTTGAAAGTTTTAACCTTTTCCCCGTTATCCAGATGTATATAGAATTACGGGTGACGAGGCACTTTTTACATTTTCTATGAAAATGAAAACATACTTGTATACGCGTAGCGCCGGGGGCACAGTTTATTTATTTATTTATTTGCAAAAACAGTATAAACCAATACATTGCAATATAGGTAAGTAAAAATTGCAAAAAGTGAATAGTTAACAAGTGAGACAAAAAAGAAAAATTTCAAATGTAGGTTTACTATGATGATATTTCACGTTTAAATATGTTGTAGGACATGTGGAAAATATCCACATTTCCGGCGAGGCAGTTAATTAACCTAGTGGTTCTTCCCAAGGGCATCACTATTGGTAAGTTAGTTCTGCACCTAGGAAGAATCAAAATCCTGTGTTGGCGGCCTCGCGCAAAATTATCCGGGACATAGAATCCTATTTTAGCCAGAATATCTGGTATTGAGATTATACCGTTTAGAAGCTTATACGCCATCAGTAGTAATGCAACATCCCTTCTGGAACTAAGGCTGCATATACCCAGCATTCCCGAGATAAATGCTGTTGGAAACAGCCATGGGTAAAAACCAAACTCTCTCATGTAGAGATATCGTAAAAATTTCTTTTGTGTCTTCTCGACCATTAGTACATAGACAGTGTTCTCTGGCCCCCATACCTGAGATCCACTCTCGAGAATGCTACGCACTAAGCTAAAGTAGAGCAGCCTCATAACTGCAAGGTTGGTCAAGTGTTTTGAATTGTGTATGACAAAACCCAACATTTTAGTGGCTGATTTGCAGATCTTTTCAATATGAGCGTGAAATGCTAGGTGAATGTTATACACAATTCCTAAGTCCTTGCAGTACACCATGTGCTTCAGTGACGTATCTTTCATTTTGTAGTTAAAATATATGGTCTTGTGTGCCCTTGTAAAGCACATAACTGAACATTTTTGGAAGTTGAACCCAAGTTTATTTTCAATACTCCAGTCAATTATTGCATTGATATCTTCTTGGAGCTTTCTACAGTCCTCCAACGACCTTATTCTCAAAAAGAGTTTAATGTCATCGGCGAAAAGTAGAAATCGGACAAATTTTATTTTTTCCTGAATATTGTGTATAAAAATTAAAAACAATAGGGTTCCTAAATTGGATCCCTGCGGCACACCAGAGTTTGTAGGATACGAGATTGAGTTGAACTCACCATAGGACACGAATTGTTCTCTTTCACTCAGATAGCTACAAAAGAGTTTCACTTACATTCACTTTCACTTTCAATTTCATTTACACACATATGTATGCGTGAAGCGGTGAAAAGGTCAAACAACGAATATTTTTTGTATACATCACGGGGTAAGACTATAAATAATATCGAAGTAAGTAAAACACAAGGGGCACATCATCAATGAAGACCTCTCGGATGACGATGATATCGAACGACAAAGTATCAGAATGAAGTAACAATATGATTGCTCGAAAATTTTATAAATGCAGCTGTAATATGAAAAAAAACTCTCTTCAATGTATTCTGCATGAGCCCATATACGTGCGAGACATAATGTCATTACCGAAACAGCTTAATGGAACGACTCCATGTACAATACAATAACGCCTTTAGAATTATATTTGGATATTGGAGATACAGCAGAGCATTGGCAATGTTCACGGAGTAACGAATGGATAGATTCACGGGCCTAATGACACACCGGGTCACAGGAGCCAGGATGCGGCTAATGGCCTTTGATAACAAGGTGGTAACAGCAACCTACCAGCACCAAGCACCACTTCTCCGCGACCGCTGGGCCCAAGCTCATTCAGGACCACGTCCAACATAACTGTTTACTGTTTATTTTTTACCATTTACTTTTACATTATTATTTTTTTATTTTAGTATTTTCGTTATCTTAGTATTTTATTTATCTTGTACTTTTTATTTGAACTTATTTATTTACAATATGTACAACCAAATGGGACATGTGGGATCGTACCAACCTCCTCACGTTCTGGAACAAAAACTTATTCATTTTATTAATATTATCTTACAACCTTGTACTTTTCCTTTTAAATTACATGACTGGGCAATCAGGATTAGACTCTATAAGTCACTATGAAAACATTTGCACATTTCAATTCTATTGAGTATCCTACATGTATTGACACTTGATTAGCAATCGGATGGGTCGAGTTTGATACTCACAGCAAAAAAAAAACTTGATTCAGTGCAGAAACGGGCGGTCCGTTTGATAGATTCGCCTATCTTAACAAACGGACTGCAATCTTTGGAGCACAGACGTCAGGTAGGAATGCTGTCCTTGTTTTACCGGTATTTTAATGGAAGATGCTCTGAGGAACTAGCGTCATTAATCCATAGTCAGGAAACACGCCAAACGCGTGCCCAACATTTGCACACGGTTGACATTTGTCACATGAGAACAGGTCGCTTCTACGACTCGTTCTTGTGTTCAGCAGTTTGGCTGTTTAATGATCTGCCGGCCTCTGTGTTTCCTCCATCCTACAACATGGGTCTCTTCAAGACCCAAGTTCACTCCTTCCTATCCTCTAAAAGATCCTCCACACAGCATCCCCAAAGATGATATAGGCCTTGAGGGAAATTATTTCCCTCAGGGTCTCCTGTGTGGTGTTTCCATAAAAAAAAAGTATCAAAATACGTACATACATAAATTAAAGCATTAACTCAAGTTGTAAAACAAATATATTTGTCCCATATTTCAATTGCCCGCAAGTGCTATCGTGTCCAACTCCCAGAAGTAAATAAACCATTGTCTTATCAACGTTTTGCTGAGTTAAATTTAGAATAAGGTAAAGAAATAGATTATCTGCACAAAATCCGTTGCCAAATAAGGTAGATAGTGCTACCTGCTATTACATATTACTATAAAGTATAAATTACAGGATTCTTTTTGTTGTCATCCTCAAAGCATCTTCGTTAACAAACACTGTTTATAAAAGAAATGCTTTTGGAAACTTCGAGAAGCATTATTAGCAACATTATTTCCACACAGGAAAAGAATTTCTCGCAGGGCATATGTCATCTTTGGGGATGCTGTCTGAAGGGTCTTTATAAGGAAATGAAGAAGAGGAAGTTTTGCGAAGAAAAAGGGTATATAAGGGTGGGTAGGAATCTAAGCGTCAGTGTGTCCAGGAGTGACGAATGTATGAATACATCTCTGCCACTGCAGTGCAAGGCGATTGGTTGAGAGAGTCTGGCTGGACAGGTCAAAGGGTCTTCCCATACTGAGCTCTCCTGATCCAGCCCGCCACACAGTTGGCGAATAGACGCATCAGTCGCCAAGAACTGGATAAACCTCACCCCAAGAACCTGGGCATCCCTACTAAGTTACCAAATGTAGCGAAATACTTCACAAAATGCACTTAACAGATAACTCAGAGATGTGTGTTTACATATGGATTTGAAAGCAAACTGATGTCGAGAGTTTATACAAGACTTTGGACTCGACCCAAACAGGCCAATGAAATTAATTATCTGTTGAAGAAAGAATTTCAACATTTAAAAAAGTTTGTACAATTTCATCCGAAGTAAGGGACAAGTAGTCACGTCTACAGAACATGTCTATTGGTTAATCTCTTCAGTGATTTATTGTAATATAGGTGATTTTTTTAACCTTTACGTACCTGAAGGTAAAAATTATATGTATGATCCTAAGGTGGGTCATTAGGGTCCCCCATAAAATTATACTTACTGTTAAAATATATACTATAAAAACATATTTTCAAAAGGATTACAAGCATCAACATATTACCTTCTGTTATTATATTATTTTCTATTTTCCTTTTTACATATGTACTTTATAAACCACTGTACACTTATATTATTATATCATACATGCCTTTTAGTTATAGTTATACTTAATTACAATAAAGATATATTAATATTATTATCATAGTGATGGTAATAGGAGATTTTCAAATATTGTCAGGTTATTCATGACCGTGGAATGTTTATTTTTCTTTTAAAAGATGTATTTTTTATAATGTAACCTAATTTTATGAGAAGAAATAAATATCTTTATTTGTTTTCAGAAGACAAAGCTTTATACATTTTTAAATGAAATATATTATATATTGATTTACGAATTCGTTATTTTATTAACTGCGATCCTGTCTTCTAGTAAGTTTAATGTTGATTCCATTGAGCGGGGCCAGGATAAAGGAGTTGGGTTTGTAGTCAAAAGGTTCCTTGTGGTATCCTGCCAAGGAGACTTCGTACTTTGAGAGAATATAGTATAAACCCATGCGAGACATCAGCATCCCGAAACGATTTCCTGAATATAACAAAGAAGAATGTGATTTATGTGCATGTTTTTAGTTAATTTTATCATTTTTTAATCATAAATAAATATAAAATTTGAAGTTAGAAATTTCCAATACTAAATAGTAGATATAAGCTAGGAGTTCACAAAGGAGTGCTGATACCAACACTGATGTATGGCAGTGAGGCATGGAACTGGTAGAGGAAGGATGAAAATAGACTGAATGTTGTAGAATGAGATCTCTAAAACCATGCACGATTGTGTGAAAAATGTTGAGATTTGCAAAGAATGCAAGGCTGATGTAAGTGTAAAGAGTAAGATTAAGAAAGGGATGCATAGATGGTTTGGGTATGTAGAGCGATTGAATGAAGAAAGGAGTGTAAGGAGAATAAACGATGCGAATGTGAATGGAAGTAGAAGCCGGGGACGCCCGAGGAAGACATGGCACGATCAAGTGAATCAAATACTTGAGTCGGGCCATGTCAGAATTCAGAATAAGAGAAGAGAATGTATGGGACGATGTATGAATGGGAATGAAGCAAAAACTATATGCCAAGATCGAGTTGTTTGGTGGTTCGTCCTCTCTGCCTACCCCTGCTTAAAACGGTATAATGGTTAGTTAGTAGTAAGACATAATCTTCTCTGTGAGACAAACCATTGAATCATATTGTATGAGTGTTTGAGATGTTACTAAATATCAGTGGGGCTCGTGACTTCTAAGGAAGCTAGAGTGTTAAGATTGAAAGGTACAACTTTATTCATGTTGTAGCTGAAAACGAATTTGATTATTTCTAAAATATTTTTTTTTTTTGTAATTAAATTTTAGGATTCTTTCAGGACTTCTTCATGTAAACAATTTTATATTTCAAATAAAATTACAATCCCATGTCTATTGTGGATAGTTATGGCACTGATGGATAGAATATGTTACTAACAACGTTCATAATTACAGAATCGAATCCATACAAAGAAAATTAACCCGTGTGATTGCATATCTGATCAATTTGGAACATATAATGACCGAATTTTGCACAATAAACTACAATCTCTGTCAGTCCGATGTAAACTTTTTGATGAATTCCTTTTGTACAAAAACATACATGCATCGATTGATACCTCAAACATTTTATCACAAATCAACAATAATACACCAACAAGAAAATCAACAAGGAGGATAAAAGACATTTTTTTTATATAAAAGTCTATCACATAAATATGGGATGTTTCTCCCCTTTACTACCGACATTAAGAAATTACAATTTCATACACTGCTCTTACAATGAAATAGACATTTTTAATGACACAATTAATCAATTTAAAAAAAAGTTTCACCATTAATATTGAGCTGATAATGTGATGATGCACTTTATTAAGTACAAAAAAAGTCTACCATCAGCACAGGTAACAATAAGGAGTTAGTTTATACACCTACTTTATAATATGTTTTCGATCTTCCACATGTTTTTCATTCTTATTATCATTTTTGCGAGATGATGTTTGTTGTTGTTTATTAATTATTATTACTATGTAAACATTGATGTATTTAAGTTTAGGGCATATTGCCTGTTTTATGTAGTAAAATAAAATAAAATAAAAAATACAAAAAAATATTGAAAACACCGATGGCTAGAAAATGCTATTCTATACATTATATATATATATATATATATAGGAAAGACTGATAATGATTAGTAAACAATGTGGATTTTGTGAATTAGTAAATTTAAAAAAATTATTTAGAGTGCTTACCCATGCACATCCTCGGTCCTTCTCCAAAGGGAAGATGAGTGAACTTATGTCTCTGAGCCTTATTCTCCGGAGTAAATCTGTCAGGATTAAACTTCATGGGATTAGGGTAGATGTCCGGGTCTCTGTGTAGTCCCAATATTGGGATCATAATGGAGGTTCCCTTATCGATGAGCACTTCAGTTCCAGGGATTTTAAAGTCTCGAGTGCAAACTCGGAGAATTAGTGGTAGTGGTGGGTACATTCTGAGCGCCTCTGAAAAGATAATATTGAAATTGTATACAAAATATTACATTTATTCATAATATCAATATATATAATATTGCCAGTTATATTAAAGAGGAAAATCAAAGTGAGGTAAAATAGCTCATCACCGTGTGTTCAGGACAAAAAACAGGCAAACGTATAACAGCCCTGGAGCTCACAAGTGTGCGGTCATGCTTTCTAAAAGGAGGAGGTGGTAAATGACTTTTAATTTATCTGGTCCCATAGGAAGCCAAAGGGAAGTCCTAATTATAGAAAATACAAAATTTAACCGCCCTAACCATACGAACGTACGTGATACGGCCGCTATATCATCGCCTAAACGCAACAAACCGTATCCCGTATGTTCAGGTTAAAAAATAACGATAACCGAAACCCACAAAACATTCGTGATACGTCGTATACATCAAGTTCGTTCCTGCGTTATCGCTTTTAGTATGCCGAGGTAAGCCGAAGCTAACGGATGTGTTCGGTTGTTTTCGTATTCTCCCATACAATTCACACCGCTAATCAGTGATACTCCAAGCACGTGGAAAAAAACCTGATGTTTTTTTACCTACTTTTTGAAAAATAACCCAAAGGCAGGGCGGTTAAAAGAAAAACATGTCAGGGCCAAAAGGATTAAAGAATAGTTAAGACCGGTCAGTGGCTGAGTTGGCATCGCATTTGGGTCTCACCCAGGCGTCGTGAGTTCAATTCTTCGGCTGGCTAAGTCCTCCATTACGACACAAGTGTGATGGTAGTAGGAGATTTTCAAATATTGTCAGGTTATTCGTAACCAGGGAATGTTTGTCTTTCTTTAATTAAAAATTAAAATTAAAATAAATACATAGAAGAAAGGGTGTTAATGATTTTAAACTTGATTAGGTTCTGCATCTAAAACTAGTTTCCTAAGAAAGTGGTGCTGTTATCTAGCGGCCGTGATGTCATGATGAGGCGGGCGTAACAAGATGGCCGTTTTAACGGTGACCAGAGATGTCAAGTTAGATGGACACAGTGACGTACTGCTGTGAAGAATGGACGATCTAGACAAG
Source organism: Halesus radiatus (assembly GCA_022606495.2). Taxonomy (NCBI): domain Eukaryota; kingdom Metazoa; phylum Arthropoda; class Insecta; order Trichoptera; family Limnephilidae; genus Halesus; species Halesus radiatus. The sequence goes on along the minus strand of JAHDVE020007402.1, from coordinate 97,845 downwards.
GAACTATCCAGAAAATAGCTATGGTTTCCTATTCTCATGATTGACATAATATGTATGGACTAAAATATTAAAACCAGATTTTTCAAGTATAGTCTCGATATTACTCCCCAGATTTTCCTTCAACTGGACTTTTCTATTTGTCTTTGCTCTTCACATTATCTAAAGCTTCATGATTAAAACCAATGAACATCTCATCATTTTCGCTGGTCCAAATCACGTTTGGACTCATTTCTTTTTTAAATGTTCAACAATAGACAACAAAATGCTCTCCAAACCTATTTGCCACTGCAAGACGGCAGTTATGTAAATGGCGGCCCCGCGATTTGACGTTCCGCTGACAATCAACGCTCTCTAGGAAACCTACGCCATCTAGTTGTATCTATAACATTTTAGTGACGTTATCCACTGCCACATTACGGCTGCTAGATAACAGCACCGCTTTCATAGGAAACCCTAGCTTTAGTATCTGGTATGTATTTATCTCTTAGTGGATTAGAAAAAATTAAAAAAACGATCAGGACCTACAAGAATCTTGAATATTTGGAGAATTTCATCAGTTCTTACTGTTTAAGGCCTTCTGCAGAGAGGTTCATCTTTATTTGAGATTGAGCCTTCAGCGAATGCCTTAAATCACCTAAAATCCCAGGCCCATGACAAAATACTGATACCATAGGACTTTGAAGTTTTGTAAAAGTTTGAATTGATAGTGCATTGTTGCTCGAAATTGTTGTCACTCATTTTCTTAACGTATCATAAAAACAATCGCTACAGACCACAAAGTGACTCCAGCGGGTTTAAATTCATATTGAAGGCGCATCAGATGTTGGCCTGTCCCTCCCCAAATCGGGAAGTCACCGGTGTTGCCAAATCGAAAGCTATGCTACCAGTCTCATTACTTTATTTACATACCTCGTATGTAATGCTTGGGGATACCATAGTCGATATTATTGGATACCTTTTCACGTGGTGTTTATTACAGGAACAAAATGTAAGAATATACCTGACATATAAAGAAAATTGTTCAGTCCAAGAAATATCACAAGTTTCGTTGGCAAAAATTGAAAAATATACACCTGAGTCAGTATTTTTTTATCAAGCAATTCAAAATTATGTTTTTGCTTGCACTTATAAATTGGTTTTGAATGCTCCAATAAATGTAGGTAGCGTTTTTGGTGGAATGTTTAAAATAGTCAGTAAGGTGATTAAAAATCTTTATGTACACGCATTAAACGCTACTCTTCTCCTTGGAAAACTTCTATACATACATATTATCTTTTTAAAAAGGGCTACAAACTTTCACAAAATGTAAAGCGTCCTTGAGGCGATTTAATCACTAAACGGCGCAATATAAATGTTTATTATTTATGTATATATTTTTTACAGTAACTCCACACAGGAGACCCCGAGGGAAATATTTTCCCTCAAGGCCTATATCATCTTTGGAGATGCTGTGTCTTTTAGAGGATTGGAAGGAGTGAACTTGGGTCTTGAAGAGACCCATGTTATAGGATGGAGGAAACAGAGAGGCTGGCAGATCATTCCACAGCCGAGTTGTTGAACACAAGAACGAATCGTAGAAGCGACCCGTTCTCATGTGACAAATGTCAACCGTGTGCAAATGTTGGGCGCGCGTTTGGCGTGTTTCCCGACTATGCACCAGTGCCGAAGGGATCAATGACGCTAATTCCTTTTTTAATATATTCTTTATGTTTTTAATATATTCCTTTTTCTAATATATTATTATTACATATCATACATAAATTATCAACAGTTATACAGCGCCGTTTAGTGATTAAAATCACCTCAAGGGCGCTGTGAATTTTGTTAAAGTTTGTAGCCCCTTTCAAAATATGTTTTTAGATTTTTTTTTATTTAAAAATTGCTTTCTGACATCAGACCGAATGGAAGGTTGTTCCAAGAATGTGGACCCAGCATATTAGAAGCTCTGTCTACAAATTTTGCAGCATTCGTATGAGAGGGTTCAACCAGTCTGTTCGATGCATCGGACTTGGCCGACCTGAGCGTGAGTTGCCTCTGAGTAAGATTGTCCCTTACGCAGAGATCAGTCAAGTGTGGTGGCGCCAGTCCGTTCAGTGTACACCGTTTTTGTTGTTACTTTATTTGTTTGGTGGGTGCGCCACTGATTTCCGCCGAGTCGTTCTGGACTGCAGTCGTGGGGACGCAGTCTGGACTGCAGGGCGAAGATTGCAATAGTGATAGCCAGTTTCCAAAAATAAGATATCAGTTAAATATGAAAAATACAAACCTTCTGCAACCTGGAACAAGTATTTCATATCGCACAGGGCCTCAAATGTGAACTTTCCACCGTGCTTTTCGAGGACATCATCAATGTCATCCCTTAACCTCTTCTGAACATCGGGGTTGCGGGCCAGCTCAAACAGGGCGAAACTGGCAGTAGTGGACGAGGTCTCCACTCCATCCACGAAGAACACGAAGAACTGGGCGGCTAGATCTCCCATGGTCATGGTACCATCTTCCTCTTCATCTAAATAAATATAAAAAAATGTCAAAATTTCATGTATTACTTCTTCTTTCCTTCTATGTTCCACTAAGCAGGGACTCTTAGAATTGTTAGTAAAACAAGGGATAGGACATGACTTGATAACTAATGGGGGAACCCACCTGCACCAAATGTTTCGGGAAAGTGGCTCGGGTGCTTCGGTTGTTCTTCCCCTTCAGGAAAGACTGTAGGAAGGGTGCCAAGCGAATTGTTTTCCCTTGAGTTGTGGCTGTCATAATTTTATGGATAACGTAGAATCTAAGGTGTTAATGGTGTTGGAAATATATTTTATTTGTTATTGTGTAATTACATACTAAGCGTATACCGATACAAATGATTTATTTTTTGCATTTTCATCATTCAAAATGATAATCGTACCGTGTGTACATTTGAAAATAGACAGATTTCAGAATTATTTCCTCCATATGTAGTGTGAAAAAAAATTGAAGTTTTAGTTTTCTAATTGACGGCAATACAATTTTTTTTGTTGAATTTTAGCAATATACTCATTCAGGCGGTACCCGTGTTTATATTTTGAAAGATAATTTTTGGGTTTAATCTCGACTTTCACACCCTTAAACCTTTGGAATGCCGAGCTTCCGCGGTCTAATCTCTCCGTAGTGTGCCGAGGGTGAGTCTATTTTCGTTATAACTTACTTGTTTTTTTTCAAATTTGTTGTTTCATTTTTATATAATTTATTTTTAAATAATGGTTCCTAAGCATACAAACAAATATGGACAAAGAACTTTAGATCACATGATTCCTAGCTATATAAATATGTTACCCGCTGAAATTAAAAAAAAACCTGTATTAAAACTAAACAATTAAGAAATATATTGAAAAAATTAATTAATTAATAAATAATAATAATATTTTATTAATTAATTAATTAATAAATATATTCAAAAATTGGCTAGCTGAAAGAAGCTATTTGTAATAGATAATAAGGAAATATTATTTTATGTATGATTTATTGCAGACGTTTACGTTTTTTTTTTTTTTTTTAATGTATTTTTGTAGAAATATTTATGTTGTAAGTTTGGTTCATTTGTTTTTTTTATGTTTTTATTTTATATACACATTTTGATATCTTATCTGTAAATTTTGGGTTTTGAATAGCAAGCTCCCGTTAGACAAACTGGAAAAAAGTAGTTTATCGGGACTTGAATTTTTTCTTTTGTATAATGTAAGTAAAAAATAAATTCTTATGTCGGAAAATTGACATTTTGACTTAAGAGGAACGGCTGCGCTGCCTGTTTCATACATAACTTAATTTTGAATTTGAGACCAAAATACCCATCGAAACTGAATGATATTTTATTAATTAAAGGTTTAGTAAATATCTATCACGGATGTGAAGTACTCTTATTTTATTTATTTTTGTTTTAAATTATGAAGTACGATGTGTGTTCAAAAGACAAGGTGAATTTTGGATTTTCACGGGCTGTGTACATTCGATTATCGATTTTTTTTTGATATGTTGGTACATAAGAAGATTTTGAGGGCCCTATGGATCAATTCCCCCCGGCCACCATCCTCCCCCGCTGCTCCACCTTTTAAGAGTATTCTGTGTTATTTATCCTAAAAAATATGGATAATAATTCATTGTCTTACCTTAAATACATTCTGGAATATAATGGAAACAATCACTCTATCATTTGTATTAGCGTCTTGCAATATATCGTAAGGAATAAATACAGTAGCTTCTTTTTTTAAAAATTTAACATTAAATTTAGTTTTGATAATTTAACTGCATCTCTTTATATGGTCTATAAATAATGTGTAATGATAGCCTGTCCAAAAAGAGAAAATAAATGTAAAAAAATAAATAAAATAATAATAATAATAATAAATTCGTAGAATAGACGTAATATAGGAATAATATAAGAATAGGAAGTAATATTTGTACAGCGCCCCTGAGGTGATTTTTCACAAAAGCGGGGCTACAGAAATGGTCCGATTATTATTATTATTATTATTACACATATGTTTATCATATGTTAGCATTATCAGCCATTTTGGATCAGTGGTTTGTTTTTGACAACTGGAAAGGTTAGTCACGTTTTTGGTGTTCTTCGATTTTTTATTTAGGTTCGTTTTCTGAGGCATCATCAGTCCGATTGAAGTGAAATTTTAGATTCGCTTTATTTTCTATGTCCTCATCAGCATTTCTTCAAAAAAAATTTTTTTATTCTTTTTAGAAAAAAATTGTTAATAATTGTTAATCCTATGGAGGAATTTCCTAGTTTTGGTCGGAACTTGATAGCCGTTTTCTGGGGCATCATCAGTCTGATTAATGTGAAATTTAAGATTTGCTTTGTTATCTATGTCCTTATCAGCATTTCTTCAAAAAATTCAAAAAATCGATATTTTTCGATTTTTTACAAATTTTTTTTTTACTTAATAGGGAAGAAAAAATAAAACGTGACTAACCTTTCCAGTTGTCAAAAACAAACTACTGATCCAAAATGACTGATAATGCTAACATATGATAAACATATGTGTACCAACATAACAAAAAAAAAATCGTTAATCGAATGTACACAGCCCGCGAAAATTCAAAATTCACCTTTTCTTTTGAACACACCTCGTATGTGTATATACTCGTATAGTTTAAGTATAATTATGAAGTTCACTTGCTAAAATTCCAACGAAATCACGCGTTCCTTATGCAGGTGGTGACAAGGTCGAAATTCCCGCTTAACATCGGCCGCATGTTTTGATGTAGGCAAAAAATGTCACCAAAACACGGGTTTTATTTTAATTTGTAAAGCTCAGGCATAAATATTAAAATGTTTTATGGTCGAATACAAAAAAACTTGCCATAATGTACAATAAGACAATATCGGGAAAAGGGTGTGTGAGTAGGAGATTTTGTGCTTTAAACATTTTTTTTAGGTCTGATACTTTATTTTTTTCTAGGCTTATAAAAAGACACCAAGACATCCAAAAAATTTGACGGTTATAACATAGGCCAAGGTGTGTTCTACTAGCAGTACTTAATTAAATGATCTACAATATTTCTAGTGCATCAAATTCTCAAACCGAAAACACACGATTTTGCATTACTTCCCATTGCATCACAAAAACGACGCTATAGAAATTATTACTATTATTGTGCAAATAGGAGACAATGGACTTGCAATGTTAATCACAACTCATAGCTTGTAGCAAATAAGGTTATCTCAAGGTTCACAGTGCTTTGATTAGTTAGTGACTAAAAATGCATTATTTAGATCAGCGATGCACAACCTTTTTACCCGGAGGGCCAAATTATCCATTTTCAATGGGCTCGCGGGCCGCAGTGGGTATGGTACATACCACTTGACATGGCTAACTTCGGTGGTGTCATTAACCTACTAAAACATTACCTTTTGAAACATTTATCAAAAAAAAATCATAATCAAAGCGTATTTTGAAAAACAAAACGGAAAGCGTTAAATATTTGATCATAGCAAATCCGAAAATCTGAACGATTGCCGTAAAATAAGAAATATCACAATCTCGTATCCACTTCCTTATGTTTTCATAAATGCAACATTTGAAAGTTTACCCTTAAAAAATGGAACCCATTGAAAATATCAATCATGGCGCTCTCAAAAAAGCACCGCAGATGAAAATTTTGCTAGGTTCAATGTCAAACCAATAAATGATGTTGATTTTTATCGTTCGGAATGTCAGATTGCAAATAAAAGACAGAATTTTTAGAAAATGGAATTCTTTAAAACGCATCAAACAGATCCCAACAAAAATTAAATAGATCCCAACAAAAAAAGTCATAAATTTTTTTTCTGCGAAAGGTCAATTATTTTGAGGGGCTGATTCAAAATTTAGCCTCTAAACCCTTTTGCAAAACAGAACAGAAAGCATTGAATATTTTTTACAGAAAATTTTGTAATATTTCATTTAGTCAAGTATGCCGTACGACAAGGGTCATGGACCACATGAAATAGGTTCGTGGGCCGCAGGTTGTGCATCACTGATTTAGCACAACCAATACTAATTGTGGTAGATAATTATTCCTAGAGATGCATGCATATTATTTGTTTCTATTAGACAAATATACAAAGATTGTGAAAGCGGCGTAAAATATCAATGCAATGATGAAAACTCACTTAAAATCTTGCCATCTTTCTTCAAAACCTCCTGTCTCTCCTCCAAGAGTTTCATGAGAATTTGCATATAATCATTTCCTTTGATGTTTTCCTTCGTGCGATATTTGACAGCATCGTTGGCTGCTCCGACGAAGAATTCGTTGACGTCATTCTGGTACATGCTGACCTTCAACCTGGACACAATCCATGGAGCCATAAGCGACATGGTCTGGATCATAGACCGGAAGAAAGGAAGGGTTTGAGATTTCTTGCTCATTATTCTAAACTTCGGTTCTTTGCTCTTGAGACTGTTGGTTTCTATTCCAAACACGCAAGTGCCAACAATGTCCATTGCATATCTCGAAAGGGTCTCTTTCATATCTACGGCATTACCCGCTGTAACGTTAGGTTCTATGCACTCTTGCATTATGTGACCATAGTGGACCAGCGTATCGAACATTACCTTCATTTTGCCAGATGTAAAAGCTGGGATTAGTTTAACCCGTAGATTTCTCCAACGGTTTCCGTTTATGTTGAAGAGATGCCCTTCCAAAGGCTCCGATTCCTCGTTATGCACCATACCATGGTCTGTGAAGTGCATAAATTCTTTCACCATGATGGTTTTGATTAATTCAGGATCATTTACAAGTAAAGCAACTTTGTGTGCTAAGTAAATACCGACAAACGGGTGTTTTCTAGTTTCATAATAAATATTCTCAAATTGCTGTCCGATTTGCAGCGATCTCAGCATCATATCGGCAACATTTCCAGTGGGAAAGGTGGGCGGGGGACTATAAACTCCTTTCTTAGTCCAGTAGGTATAGCGGTGTCGGAACCAGAGGTAGCCAAGGATGCCAATAGCCAACAAACATAGACACAAATCACCAAAAAACGAAAGTATTATGAACGCCATTTCATATAACTTTCATGAACGCTTTAAACTTGCACAAATACAAAGAGTCTGTCACTATTTCAAATGATCACAGCTACAAAATGCAGCAATCTGTAACTCTGGGTCAACATCTCAGTATAGAATGATCTTAGTTCACAGTGGACTGTCTCTGTAAACATTACATACACTCTTTATCTCATTCCAAGTTCATTTACTCAAACAATGTTACGAGTGTTATCACGGTTTCTCCTGAAATGCGAAAATATTTAGTTTACCTAATAAACTTTCAGATAGCAAAAATACGCGTAAATTTGTTTAACAATAATTTAAAAGAAAAAATAAACAGTTTTAAATCATCCATATTTTTTTGGTATTTATAAACAAATAATTTTCCGATTTAAGTATGTATGTTTTCTGATGAATGTGATCAATTATTATCGTTTTTTGACAGGATGAGCTCCGTGAATCACTATTTTTTTTTTATATGATAACCGTACAAGAGTCCTGAGATCATGGCACCCCGAATATTGGAGATAGATGTAAAGCGTATCGAAAAATCCAAACTTGTTTTTCTTTATTGGTATATCTTATAATCCACCTTAAGAAGTTTTCATGGTTATGAAGTTTGATTTTTTCAGTACCCTGAATACTGAATACATATGTACATGGTTTTCCCAAACAAGAAGTTCTTTTACTAGTCCCTTGGAAAACCTTAAAAGAGAGTTTCACTCTATGTACTTTCAATTAGAAGCAAATCTAGAACAATGAATCTTATGAAAATTGTATGAATTTTATATAAAAAAATATTTTTTTGCACAGTAACATTAAAATGAGATTGCTAAATTTGATAAGGATGTAGACAAAGCATTAAAAAAAATTGTGTGCAAAATAAAACAAAATCTTCTAATAAATTAAATTGTGTTTGTGCAGTCTTTATGGAGCTGATAAGATGCTCAGACAGTGAGCCAATTTCATAATACGGTTATAATTGAGGTGGCCAGAAAGTTGGAATGGTTATCTTCAAACATGTAAGTGAATAAACAAAGAAAAACAATTAACCTTTTAGATGCGGAAAGTGTACCCCTGCGCCGCGATATGCATGCCCTGTACGCGGGCGGCTCACCCGTGCGCGGCAAAGCTTCTATAGTTTAAAGAGCCCAGCGTGTGACAGAAGTCATACATATTTTTGACGTGTGGAAAAGGTTAATGATGTTATCACGCTTTCTGACAATTGGTGGAAATATGCAGAAAATAGTGTAGAGCAGCCATTCACAACTAGTGTTGCCTGCATTTGTTAGGGCGTGATGAAAATTATTTAGCCATATCCACTCCGAAAACAATACAAAATAACACATTAAATGCAATGAGAATGATCATCCTGGAAATGCAATTAAGGCTTTTAACATTTGACTTTAAATTTCGATGAAATGTTTGTGTGTACCTATGTCAAAACATTGGACATAATTTGGGTGTTGATAATAGAAAAAGTTTGAGAACTCCTGGTTTAGAGGTAAATAGTTAGTATTTATTCTCCATTAACGCTTGGAAGGCTAAGCTCCTGCACCCCAATATTTCCGTAGTGTGCCGAGGGTTAAATTTTTGCAAGCGACCTACCATGCACTGGCTGAGTTTATTTTCATTATAACTTACTTGTTTTTTACAAAATGATGTTTTTGTAAATTCTACCACCTTACCAGATAATTTTTTTTAGATATTTATAAAAAAGGTATATTTCTATCATAAGTTGTTTCCCCAGAATAGCTACTTATGTCTTACATATATACGAAAAGAAAGTATGTTTTTACGTTGCCCATCAGAAACGACGGCGTTCAACGGATACAAATTTTGCGTATCCGATGGGCAATCTCGGCGCACTAGAAGTTAATGAAATCTCACTAGAAAACAATACATATTTTGTAATAATTGTGTGTGAAGTAAGTTTAGTTTTTAGTTATAACTTTTATTTACCGTTTAAAACCATTTGAGTCGAAAATTAGGTAAATCTCTAACCTTGACTTACACATTGCATTAAGGCGAGAGGGACGTCGGAGAGTTATTATTTATTAATTCAAAATAATGATAGTATTATTACGCCATACGATAAACATAATGTTTTTAAATAGAAAAATAATTATTAAATATTTTTTAAATTTACATAAGCTTAGTATTTATCAAAATCTAATCAGAAATATTACATTTTCTGATCGTCCCATTGTATGTTTTACAAAATATTTAAAATACGAATTTGATTTTTGAGTGGAGAAAAGTATTTTTAATCCTTTATCATTGCTTTTTTGTAAATAAACATAACCAAAGATTTTTAATCAGCATTACAAAAAAAAAAAACATTAAAAAACGTTGTGTTCATAAAAAAATTAAACCACACTGTTCTTTTTTTAAAATTTATCTTATCGACAAGTTACAGAAAAACCTTCACACTATTTTTTAAGGATATTCAACTTTTTAAATGTTTTTGTAAAACATGCGTAGAACGGTCAGAAATGTGTAATATTTCTGATTATATTTTGTTAAATGCAAATTTAAAAAAAAACATAATAAATATTTTTCTCTTTAAAAACACCATGTTTATCGTATTGCACAATAATATTATCATTATTTTGAATTAATAAATAATAACCCTCCCCGTTAAACATTGTTTTCTTGAAATTCTTCCTTCTACAAAATCCTGAATTAACAGAAGAAAAAGGCATTTAAAATTAAAATAAATAAAATTACATTAATGATAAAATTATTTATTGAACTAATACATAATATAATTTGCCTAAATCGTAAAATATCAAAATATTACAGACCCAAATAAAAAAAAAAACACCCGGCATACAAGATTTTGAACTTTTATGATTTTTTGGTTATCATATACATATGTTTATCAAATTAAAACCTATAATAAAACTTAAAAAACAAATTTAATTTGTTGATATGTATTCCTTTTTAGCAACAAAAATATTGATTTAATTTATTAATGAAATTTTTTTTTTTACAAATACGAGATATTGAAAATATTGATTTATGCATATGAAAAAAAAAAAAAACAAATTAAATGCTGTGAACAATAACTTTTAATAAAATTAAACATATTATTATTTCAACTAGCACCCTTTTTAAAAACTTATTTGCAGAAGGTATTGAAATACATATGCATGCAAATAGATTTTTATACATATAACTTATATTGTATATAGCGTATTGATAAGGGGATAAAACTCATATTAAGTTGGTTATATGTTGTACACATAGTAGAGACTTTGGCTGGTCCGTCTGCTAGTCAAGCGTCCTGTTCACTTGGCCATTGACCACCTCAATTTCAAACGAAACGTTTAAACCACAAACTCCTCACAGTTAAAATATAATACAGTGAAACCCACTTATAAAGTTACCACATAAAAAGTTTTCATGCTTAACACTCCCACTCCGAAGGGGGGTAGTATAATTACCCCAAATGACAATTTCATGCGATATGTGAGTTGTTTTTTATACCACATACTCTATAATTTAGGTTATCCTAGAAAAAGTATTCGGTAATCGATCTGCGTCAAAATAAATATTATCCCATTACTATACAAGATATTCAAAATTACTCCCTCCCGGTACCCAACCAAAAAAGCTGCGAGTGAAGTCGTAGCATTTTACTTGAAAGGGTTACAATAATATATCTTTGAGTCACGCTCGCTTTCGTATCTCCTTTACTGTTTTGCATTACTTAATGATTGACTGCTGGGTGAAGATAGGCCATGTCCGGTTAAAACGATAGTAGTAACTAATATCTGAGTGTTACTGGAAAGGGCAAAAAGAATATTAAGAGACATGGTCGCTTTACAATTTTATGGGGGACCCTAGTACCCCCCTTCAGATCGTATGTAATTTTTACGTAAAGGTTAAGAAGCTTTTTTTTTCCGGTCCCTTGGAAAACTTTATAAGAGAGATTCACTGTATTTAAATAAATCAAGGGATAACTTCACTATAACAATTTTGAGTAGATGTAATCCACACAAATACATACACACTGGGTATTTTGTCACCTCCTTAAAATAATAATGCTTATTAAGTGAATATTAAACACAAATTCAATTTAATTTTGTGTCCTATGACGTATGAATTAACTTGAAGCCGTTGTTGATGGGTCTCAACTTATATATATCGTACAACTTATAATATACATATTACATAATATCATAGTGTACAGTATTCCAGGGGTGTTAGTTGAAGTTTGCCGGTTTTACTCATAGATGTCGCTAGAGATATGTATACATTCCTATGATTTGGCATCTATGTCATATTTTTCTATGGACATTGACCTTCAAAAATACACAAGTTACATTCTGCCAAAATAATAGTGTCATAGTTGGTTACCTCAGTGAATATGTCGAGTTTCGTTCCAAGTAAATCGCATTTGCGGCATTCGTTGCTTTTCTTATTTCTTCAAAAGAAAAAAGCAGTTGAAGCTCATCGGTTGCTGGTAGAAACTTATGGTGAACATGCTCCAGTGATTAGAACATGCCAGACATGGTTTCGTCAATTTAAAAGTGGAGATTTCGATTTAACAGACAATGAACATCCTGGTGCAACGAAAAAGTTCGAAGACGAGGAATTGCAGGCGTTATTCGATGAAGACCCAACCCAATCGCAACAACAATTGGCCCAAACACTTAATGTGACCCGAGGAGCAATTTGCTAACGTTTAAAAGCCATGGGAAAGATCCAAAAGTATGGAAAATCGGTACCACACCAAATGAACGAGAGACAAATCGAAAAAACCGCCAAACCGCCTCATACAGCTAAAGTAGTGAAGAACACTCTCAAAGCATTGAATTGGGAAATATTATTGCACCCGCCGTACTCTCCAGACCTTGCCCCGTCCGACTATCACCTTTTCGCATCGATGGGACACTCACTCGCAGAGAAGCGCTTCGCCAATTTTGAAAAAGTCGAAAAATGACTCGTCGAATGGTTTGCCTCGAAAGAGAATTTTTTTTTGGAATGGTATCCATGATTTGCCTAAAAGATGGGCAAAATGTATAGAATGCGATGGTCAATACTTTGAATAAAAAAATTTTGAGATTTCCTTGAGAATTAAGCGTTTTCTTTATTGAAAAAACTGGCAAACTTCAACACCCCTGGTAGGTATAATACATACATAGGTAAAAGTTAAAAATATCTAATAATTTTTGTACTAACCAATAGCTTTATATTATTATGTATTCGAGGGCTTGAAGTCAAACAACATTATTTACAAAAGTGTAACATTACAGGAGACTTTTCACTTTACACTTGTGTTGTCTCAATAAAGGAGATATTTAGTTCAAAGTGGATATTTATTTATTACTAGAGACTTTAGGAAAATTTTACATATGCGATAATGTGCAGTTTTACTCGAAATTAGTAATTTTTACACTTCACCATTTTCACGTGAATAATGCATCACAATTTTCAGGTAAATAATAAGATTGTTTTACCTACCAATAAAACTTATATTATGTACCTAACCTCATTTAAAACCTTATTGAGAGAAGTATACTTAAATTTCCGTTCGCGTTGGCTTATCCCGCTCATTTTTAGTATATATAACGGCTATAATGAGCAATTACCCTATGATATTTAGGTTCAGGCCTATTTTCATGATTGTTTTTTTCAGGTCCCCATTTATCACATATCATTGATACGTAATACATATGGACTAATGTGACATGTGTGTATAATTCCTTTGCTTTGAACTAAATATGTGTATACATCTAATATTAAGACAACTTTGTAGATAACATTGTTTGAATTTAAGCCCTCATATTGTAATATGCAATTCAGAATATCTTTTGAATGTCTTAATCGTAAATCGTATTTTTCATAGTAAGTTAGTTTTATTGTTAAAGAATAGTATAATAATAAATAAAAAAACGAATATTTCAGAACACAGATTACTCAACAATTTAGACAATCAAAATATCATTTGAATTATGATTAACGTAATAAATAGCATGAAATGTGATACTTTAACTTTGACATTACGTATGTAGTAAAATAATTTATTAAAAATAATATTACAAAACGAACACAAAATGGATAAAATTTCAAAATTACCAAAAAATAAAGATGGTAACAGAAGTTATTATGTATGTAAACACAGTTGATAAAAATTATTTTAGGATAAAATCAAAAAAAGCCACAAAAAAGTAAGAAAGAGAAACAATCAATTAATCTTCTGATATGAATTATAAGTGTTCATTTCTAATTATTATTGAACTAGTTTTCAGTCGAAGAGGTTACTATCGTACGAATTATAGAACGAATAGTCTATACTCTAGACATATGTTGTTACGCATCACAAGAACTTGTGGATATTGTCATCTTTGCAGTGTTCCAGCTGGTGTAGGTTGTCCCACCAGAACTTCAGACGGTGCTTCATAACCAGCTTAAACCAGGGAGAAATAGGAGCATCGAACTTGGATATAGTCCTGAAAGAAATGTATTGAAATTGGTCACAGGGAAATCGTTTTATTCTTAAATATAATCATGTAAGGTTGCAAAATTTAGTTTGCCGAGAGAAATCAACGGTGGAGTCAGAAAAAAAAAATTATACAGTGGCATCATACTATTTCCGTAACGATGGGTTTTCAAGAGAGGATGAAGTCCATTAGACGGAGAAACCTGTGAGATTAGTTAGTGACTATAGCTTACTGTTCTGTTCTTGTAACAAACACCGCTCGTCTATATCGCTCACGTTAGGCTAATTTTGTCAGATGAGTGAAGATCATTTCGTCAGATGGGTGAAGTCAGACAAAGATATCTGTGAAGTTAGTTAGTAACTACAACTTACTGCTCCAGACCAGCTCTCGGCACAAACACCAGCTCGTCTATCTCATCCTTGTTGGGCTCCAGGTAAACGTCCTTCTGCATGAAGAGGATGTAGTCCATCTCGTGCTCGCCCCATCGCCCATCTCCCGTGTGATGGTAGTGGATCCGGGTCAGGAGGGTGAAGTCAGACGGAGACATCTGTTGAAAATGGCAAATGGAAAAAACATCAATACTTTTCAGGGTGATTTTTGTACCCTGAATGTAGTGTAACGGTAACCGGATAAAACAGAACAGTGACAAAAACGAACAATATAAACAAACAAAAAAATGGTTAGGTTAGGGTAGGTCAGGCATGATTTTTTTTCTTAATTATTTTTCAATGTTCTATTTAAGCACTGTTTTATTTTGTCATTGAACTGTGTAAAATATATTAATTTATTAATTAACTTTCACTTGAATTCATAAAGGGTTATTTTATTTTAGAGAAATCACAGAAACTATCCCTTCACCCTCGGAATCACTAAAGGTATACTTTATAGTCACTCAATTGGAATGTTTTTAAATCCAAATTTCTGTCCTAAATCAGCCAAGGAAACATGGCATACAAAGTTAAGACATGTATAAAAAAAATAACTCACTTGTTCGGGGGGTATTCCCAGTTCATGTGTGAGTCTTCTCTGAACCGCATTGATGATGCTCTCCTCCTGGCCATCCATCCACAATGGGTGGCTGCAGCAGGCGTTGGTGTACACGTTCGGGAAGGTCACCTTCATTTGAATACCAGCATGATTAGCAATACATTTGACGGAATTTATAATATGGGGAATTACAAAATACTATGACCAATACGCAGCTCTGTGCATACTTTTATGTATAAGTCATCTGTGTCTGCTACGCCACATGATATAAAAATACTATCACCAATACGCAGCTCTGTGCATACTTTTATGTATAAGTCATCTGTGTCTGCTACGCCACATGATATAAAAATACTATAACCAATACGCAGCTCTGTGCATACTTTTATGTATAAGTCATCTGTGTCTGCTACGCCACATGATATAAAAATACTATGACCAATACGCAGCTCTGTGCATACTTTTATGTATAAGTCATCTGTGTCTGCTACGCCACATGATATAAAAATACTATGACCAATATGCAGCTCTGTGCATACTTTTATGTATAAGTCATCTGTGTCTGCTACGCCACATGATATAAAAATACTATGACCAATACGCAGCTCTGTGCATACTTTTATGTATAAGTCATCTGTGTCTGCTACGCCACATGATATAAAAATACTATGACCAATACGCAGCTCTGTGCATACTTTTATGTATAAGTCATCTGTGTCTGCTACGCCACATGATATAAAAATACTATAACCAATACGCAGCTCTGTGCATACTTTTATGTATAAGTCATCTGTGTCTGCTACGCCACATGATATAAAAATACTATGACCAATACGCAGCTCTGTGCATACTTTTATGTATAAGTCATCTGTGTCTGCTACGCCACATGATATAAAAATACTATGACCAATATGCAGCTCTGTGCATACTTTTATGTATAAGTCATCTGTGTCTGCTACGCCACATGATATAAAAATACTATGACCAATACGCAGCTCTGTGCATACTTTTATGTATAAGTCATCTGTGTCTGCTACGCCACATGATATAAAAATACTATGACCAATACGCAGCTCTGTGCATACTTTTATGTATAAGTCATCTGTGTCTGCTACGCCACATGATATAAAAATACTATAACCAATACGCAGCTCTGTGCATACTTTTATGTATAAGTCATCTGTGTCTGCTACGCCACATGATATAAAAATTGAAAAGGAGACGGTCAGCATAGCTTCAATAAGCGCTCCAGCCATTAACCCTTCGGAAGATCTACCATATTTTAAAAATTCAAAACGTTATGAGTATTCGGATATGCCTCCTTCACAAAGTGTGTCCTAGGTATGTGAGGTCTTCTTCCCAACAAGTTGGGATAGCCGAAATAAATAAGGCAACTACTCAATATGGATAGAAACTCATTGAAGGAATTAGTAGGACTAGTAATAGGACACTGCCAAAATATTTGCAACAACATGATAACAATAACCAAACAAAAATAATATTCCGACTGAAAATAAAGTAATCTGGAACATAATCAAGAACATCCCAGAAAACAAAAAAAAACCTTCCTCAATTTTCAATAACTAGATATTAACGGGAAAAAATAAAATTATTCACAAAGACTCAAGAGCCTTAGCCGATCATGCCAACCAATACTGTAGAAATATCGACACGAACTTAGCCACAAAAATTCTCAACCTTTTACCCGCGCGAAGCATATTCCTACTCCTGCACTATACATGCTATGTACGCGGGAAGCTTACTCGTGCGTCGCAAAGTTTCTCCTGCATCATGTGTATGAAAGATTCTTGAAGACGGTAAAAATTAAATTTCTAAAAATCTCTAATCTTCACACTACTGACATCTTGCGGAATTTATATTTGAAAAATAATTAATAAGTTAATATCCTTGTTAATATTTACACCAATGACACAAAGCTTTGAAGGGATCTCCTAACTTGGAGTGTAAATTCAATTCTTCTCGGGTCTTAATCGGGATAAGATTCTCAAATGACACTCGTGAAGAAATACTCGTAAATCAAATGATTGTTTGATTTTTTCGTGGATACGAACTGTTATGACATACTATACATATATTATAAATTTTAAAGATAATTTTGTAAAAAAATATAAATTCATCAAAGTGTTAGATTATTATTTACAAATAAAAACACATGGTTAAAACTCTTTTTAGTGAACAATCAGGTGTATTATATTTTATACTAGAAAGCTAATATATTTTATACTAGAAAGCTAATATATTTTGCACACAGTGCTTATAAGCCCGACATAAAAATTGGAAAGGAACAGAAAGAAAAGGAAATCAAAACCTATACCTCCAAACGATTGTTCCAAGAAAGTTATATTTTGAACATGAGACAGACCTATAGCATTTAATGTGTAAAATTTATTTACACCCGTCAAAACCAATTTCACAATTTCTTTTTAATCGTTCTAGCCAAAGATATGGACTTGTGTATATGCAGTAACCCATTGCAAAACCAGGTTGGCCCAAAGGCAAATTAATTTTATTGCTCAAAAACGTTGAATTCAGTAGTTACTTATAACCTTTGAAGAGACCATGTTGTCTTTTATAAAAAAAAAACACATTCAATCTTGGCTAAAAAACAATGAAATACCTAAATTATATTTTCTTTTTAAGTCTTAACAGTTACCTATAGTATTTATTCGTAGACATAATTCTACTTTTTTTATTTTAACAGTAAATTCTGTTTAATGTCATATTTTAAGTTATTTTTTGTTTTTATTTCACTTATAACTTATCACCTTCTTATATAGAAAATGAAAATTCAAAAAGAAAATGAACACCTTAATTGTTTAATTTTAAAACTTCCAGTTAAATCACAGAAATGTGAAAAAAATTATTATAATACCCACGCGCTGTGCCTATGGGCGATTTTTTTTATATTACCTTGTATCATGTATTTTATATAGGTACCTATGTACTTATTTCAATATGTACATATGATAAAAAACATTCAATAAAAAAAAAAAAAATTCAATAAAAAAAAAAATTCAATAAAAAAAAACATTCAATAAAAAAAAAAATTCAATAAAAAAAAACATTCAATAAAAAAAAAACATTCAACATAGCTGAAAACGACATAGGTAATGTGAAGATTTGGTTAGACGATAATCTCCTTACTCTTAATGCTGGACAACCTAAACTCCTAACCTTCAGTCTATCCACTGTAACCAAACCTACAAACAATTATAAAATTATAATTCACTCTCGTCCAATATCTGATTCTTCTTGTACTGGCCCAAACTTGGAATGAGTCACCTATATAAAATACCCGAGGGTCTTGATTAATCTACGATGGGATTGACGCTTAGACAGCCTAACTCCCCACATACAGAAGTATTTAGAACACTTAGAAATATACTTCTACCTACTATACTGAAAACAGGACACTATGCTCTCTGCCAATCCCTATTAGCATACGGCATTATTATTTGGGGTGGGTGTGCTCAACGTATTATTGATCATCTACACAAAGCCCAAAAAATGGTAATACGTCTTGTCAACAAGAGACTGACAAGATATTCTTCCATTTCATTCTTCACCGAGTACAATGTCTTAAACACATGTCAACTCTACTTAAAATTTATGCTAACACATTTCTTATACTAATTAACCTGTGGGATGTCAATCCACAATATTCCGTTGGACGATAAGGCGCATTATGGAGCCGATTGAAAGAAAAAAAAATCCTCTCACCGCAAAAAATATTTCCGGTTTTCATATTACTTAACATTACAGGAAAACTTAATTTTTTTTTTTTGTGAAGGGCACTAATTTAACTTTAAGGAAAATATAGTAAAACTATCATTTCTTCATCTTTTTTTTGTAACTAATAAATACAAAAAAAAAATATTTCTCTAAATATATGAAGCTATTCTGGGGAAACTAAATAAGCATCATGCCGTTTTAACGCAGGGATAGGCAGAGAAGACGGACCGTCAAACAACTCGATCTTGCCATACACTTCTTGCTTCATTCACATTCATAGATTCTCTTCTTTTATTCCGATTCCTGACATGGCCCGACTCAAATATTTGATTCACTTGATCGTGCAATGTCTTCCTCAGGCGTCTTCTGGGGAAACTATTCATATCATAATATATACATGCAATTTTTATAAATACAAAACACATTATCTGGTAAGACGGTAACATTTACAAAACTTAATTTTGCAAAAAAACGGGTCAGTAATTATGAAATTACACTCTGCTGGCGCACGGTGCGGCAAATTGTTTTTGGGAAACGGTTTTTAGCGATTTCTCAGTTCCTAAACTACATACTACGTAGGCTGAATGACAATTTATTTAGTAAGCTCCCAAAGTTTTCAACTTTCTGCCTGATAAATTAAAAACTGAAACTCAATTCTACACTTTCAAAACACAAATAACGCTGTGGATCCTTTATATCTGCAATACATTTCAATCATAATAACCATTCCCATTACATTCTCCATTTAATTTAATTATTTTTCACACCAACTACGTACGTATTGTCACTGTTCTGATTCAACCTCATATCTACAAAATAATGCTTTCACAGGAGATGAAAGAAACTGTGAAATGCGAAGACGAAGATGAAACACACATTCACCTATGATATGAATAGAAAATCACTGAACGAGTTAGAAGGACTATTAATAGGACACTACCACCTCACAAACTCCATTTTGCTCATGGTATCAAAGCACTTATTGAGTAAGAATGCACGATATAAGATAATTACCTTCTTTTTGCCCCTCCTCTGCATCAGCATCTCGCCGCGTGTGTTGAAGAGGAAGAGCGAGAAAGCACGGTGCAGCGGGATGGAGCCATCAGGAGCCACCACGTGGCACGCGCGCTTGGAAGCTGCGCCAACGGTGCGATCTGTATCATCCACAAGGATGCAGCTCTCTTGGTCCAGAGCAGCCTCCTGGAAATATAACATAAGAGTTACAATTATATATATATATAAACAATAAAGCTGTTGTGTACATGGCGCTGCTTAAGGTTATGGATGGTTTGGTTTGGAGGAAAATTTTGGAGAACCAAGCGATAATGTAGTCCTCCTTCTTATCGACAGGGTGAAGGGTTCTCCTTTTCACAGCCAGTAGTGAAAGCAGCACTCCTACATTCTGGCAGTAGAGCGACGAACCAAGTGTTTATGAAGTTCTCCTTTTTACCGACATTTGGTGAAACATACATAATGTACAAACAAATTTACATATAAGATGTATGAGACTTGGCATGTCCCCCTAAAAATTATCAACATTGACACGATAATGGTTGTTATCAACATTATTGGTGATAAGTCGACTTTCTCTAGTGTACCCACCACCGGCATGTTATTTGCCGATGTCAATTTGAATGCACGATTTTTGGAAAAAGAAAACTGAATCTTACTTGCAGAGCATCAACCTGAGGGGCGGCAAGGAGTTGTTGACATGTTGATAGGAATCTCCTTGGAATTCCTGTTCCCACGATTCGTGAGAGAAAAGGAGTCATCTGAAATCAAGCAAATAACAACATAAATTTATTTTAATAAACAAAGTCAAGGCATACGAATAACCTGACAATACACAATTAAATTCTTCTTAATCCCATCGTAAAGATTAAATTGTTGCTTGTGTAGTGACAGAGGACTTAGGTTGGGGTGTTTCAACCTCCATCACATTTGATGACTACCAAATCGACCATCAACACAATTTTTTATTTTTTCCACTGGAACGGAAAACGCTGATTCTCGGCCCATTTCAGCTTTTGATCAAATTGCGATCAGCTGTCAGGCACAACGGATATCTTGTTATGGCTGTTATTTATCACAATTTCGATATAATCAAAACCTAAAATTTTCCAAGAATTGACGTTTAACGGGGACCGTTCAAATAACAACATGTCAAAAAGTTGCTGATTGTCGATTTGATGGCCATCCGATGTGATAGAATTAAACACTCCAACCTCTGCTTAAAACTACTCGGTTACAAACTGAGTTATTTTCAAAATAATTGCATGTTTTATAAAACATTAAACAGTATAAATAAAGAGATAATGTTTTTTGTTTGAAATTACTTCCAAGTAGTCGTAAAATATAAATAGAAATTCAAAGTTACCCACACTGAACATAGGATATTAGTATAACCTTTGCAACGAGGCCTAATGTCTATCTACTTCACATAACTGTTTATCAAAAAAACTAAAAACTCGTAAAATACAAAGTCGTGCAACTGACATAAAAAAGTTGATAATATTAATTACATTGTTGCATAAAATCAATACTGCTGTAACCGCCACTACCTACGAAAATACTTTTTATATACCATTCTGGAAGTTTTTTTTCTGCGACGATCTAACTGGGTCCGTGACTCTACAACGAAAAATAAGAACTGTTTGACATTGGAAAAAACTCGTAGTTTTGTCAATATAAAGTTTTATTATTTGATGTATAAGCTTCAAAATACTGTAATTTTTTTTACATTTGGTGGTTATGACAATATTCAATTTTAAAAGGAATGACAAAATTCGCTTACGCGGAAATATTGTTAACCACAATTTGTCAATACTTTTTAGAAAAAGTTAAGTGTGTTTACTACAATACGACAATACGATAATACTCATTGTATTTGTGTTTGTAACAAAAAACTAGAAAAAGTCATTTATTTTGTTTCATCTGATCATTATAATAAGGATTTGTCAACAATTATTATTTTCGTGGTATAATTTGTACTGTTAACATTTAAGAAATTTCAAACAATGATTGCCAATACATTGTTTTCATTTCATACACAATTTTTATTTTTTATAGGTAAACCAAACAATTTTAGTAAAAAAAATGACAGTATACACTTACAGCTAATCAGTACCTAAATATTGATATACTTTGACACTTACAACTATTTATGCAGATGAACGTAAAGGCGATTTGTAGTACTCATACATTTAGCGGTGGTGCTCACAACATTTTTGGCGTACAAAAAAAAAAATATTCCACAGCCGTAAGCGTCAAAATCATTGTCCTTCGACACAATTAAAAGATTTAATTATTACAAATCGATAGAGATATTTTTTTAAGCCAAGCAATTAAAAAATGGCATTTCTATAACAACTAGTTTAAAAGTTATGATGGTTTTTTTCTAAATTTAGAAAAGTTTTTTTGAGTCTCGTGTAAAATTTGGTTTTTGCATGTTACAGTCGTATTGCTTTCTTGTGGCAATATTATAAATTCAAGACAAACAGTATAATATTTTAAGATAATTAAATTAGGTATGCGGGGAAGTGTTACTTTTGGATTTGCACGAAAATATTGACAACTTGGTGATAATTGGAAAATATAAAGTGAGTCAATACGATTTTTTTTAAAACCCGTTAACCTTGTCCATCAGGAGAAAATAGAAACAAGTTCTCACCGAAGCTGACATTCCAGTGATGGGCCTAATATGCTAAATTGATAGAAATATGGATATACAGGGTGTAACAAGCAGCGATTTCTGAGCTTGTTTGGAAAAAAAAATTATAATAAAATGTTTCGGTCTCTAAAAACACGAAAATATTTTTTCAATCCCGGGTTACGAATAACCCCACAATAATTGAAAAACTTCTATCACCATCATTATAAGCGGAAGATGTTGCTTGTGCAATGATGGAGGACTTAGCTGGCGGAGGAATTAAAACCACAATGCTTTGTTGGGAACCCGATGCATTTGTCAACTCAGCCATTGACTGGTATAATATATACATATATATATATTGGTAAATGAATTAAATAATATACTTTGTATTCACCATTTTATGAATATAAATATACACATTTCATCATCTACATATTTCGATATACACAAAGTATATTATTTAATTCATTTATTAATAATGACGCCACAAAGTGAAAACCAATCGTTTTAATAAATTATATATATTGGAATTTATTTATTCTGTTTCAAATGGTCGAGACCTCGGAATCCAATTCGAGAGTTAACTTAATTTTATTGTATATATTTTTGTAATTTTGTAAAAGAAAAATAGGCAATAATAATAATAATAAATGGATTATTTCTATAGCGCCGTTTTCGTGAGAAAATCACCTCAAAGGCTGTTATCCAATCCACGTAAAAACCAAAATACTCAGCTTTAGTAAGCTGATATCAATTAGACATTTTTAGCAGACATGCGGAACGTTAGTTAAAACTCAATTATACAAAAAAAAAACAGTTTTTTTAATTTTTTGCAGTTATTCAGTTTTAGCAGTATGGTGACCATATCTTCAATTTCTATGTAAATTTGCAGATACCTATGCAAAAAATTTCTAATTAAAACACTTTATATTTGTTTTTTAGGACAACTAGGTTTCATTTGCAATTTACGAGGTGCTTAGTTCTACCTGCCATATAATTTTGGAGCGACATGGTTTCATAGTTTGCGTAGTACTTACGAGTTCATGCCTTTGGGACAATAAGGGATCATCTGCTATTTGCGTGAAACTCAGATTTAAAGTTTGAATCGCTAATAAAATTTGACATTTGTGAGAAAGTGAATATATACATATGCAGAATGTATTGTATTTAAATTTTCTTAAACATAAAGAAAATTTAATTTTAAAAAAAATCAGATAGATCCCTGTTGCCATTGCATTTTCAAGGCAACAAGGTTCTATCAGTTTTTTTTTTTTAATTAGTTTTTTGGCTGACACTTTATTTTTGGCACAGAATGATCTGAAATTTAAAGAAAAATTAAATATAATACGTTCTTTATATTCACTTTTTAATAAATGTTAATTTTTATTATTTTATTTGTGATTCAAACTTTGAACCTCGATAATAATAATAATAATAATATCTTTATTGTAATTAAATTTAACTATAACTAAAAGACATGTATAATATAATAATGTAAGTGTACAGTGGTTTACAAAGTAAAATAGAAAATAATATAATAAAAGTTATAGTTGAAGTTTCACATAACCCGCCTCACTAGGCTAGCCTGTGTTGAGGCAGTAATTTTGAAAATTATTTTATAATTTTCAATATATCCCTTTCATGAAAATGGCAGATGGAACCTTGTTGTTCTAAGGGATGACGAGAAAATATTGAATTACATTCACACTTGTTTATAACGAGTACAAGGGGACTGACTAAATTTGCTCTTTATAGCCATTACTTGTTATATCTGATTTTTTTAACATACTCGTACTTGCCATATTTAGTATCTTTTCAAAATATTGCTTAAAAAATATGTATAGGTACAAATTATAAAAATATACACTTTTATAAACGAAATTTATAATCATTTAAACATTCCGCTTTCATGTTTCTCAATTTTATCCTCAAAACACGAAGGTCACGAGCCGCATTTGATAGTTAGGTAAAGCGGCCTCTCTACCAAAAATATTGTGCACCACTGTCATAAACTTACCCCATGTAGGGTAGGTACTCGTACATTTTTATTGGTTTTTAAAACAAAATTGACGATAAGTAGTAGTAATAGAAGAGTTATAAAAAAGGAACAAAATTGCAAAGTCCAATTTTCGCGTGACTTTCGCAGATTTTATATGACAATTTTAGATAATGCCCGATGGATAAGAATGTTTCACATGGCTGAAAATCTTGATAGATCACACATAGTGCATTCAAAATATTAATCCTTCCCTAATGGGATTTAAGGAACTTCCCGTCAGGCGCCGACGCCACCTTTGTCTGTTATTACTTAGAGAAATGTTTTTTTTCAGACCCACAATCCATGCATGCATTCAGAAATTTTGTTGATAAAATATTTGTACGGTTTATCAGTGAAGCGTCTTCGTTACAACGATAAGCCTGAACTAAAATATCATTGGGTAATTCCTCATTACAGCCGTGAACTTGCAACTACTGTGATAATTATAACCTAGTTTTACTAAAACATCAATTTAACACTGAGTAATAAAAAAATATACAAGAGGTCACAGCTCCAGAGAACTTACGCTTAATTTATGTGCCAAGTTCACAGTCAATTGGAATGAGAGTAACTCAAATTGAGTATGAAGTGTCACCGTTCACTTGCGGGTGATAAATAAGTCAATTGGAAGAGTTATTTGAAAAAATTATCCATAACACATTGTTGTTTGACCTTATTGCATGCTAATTCTAGCCATTCCCGGCTGATTTATTGACTTTCGCGAAAATTTACCAAGGATGCGAAAATGGAATAGAATTAATGGAAAATAATATTGGTATTATAGACTTGAAGACAAAACCGATAGACAAATTGTCGATAAATAATTCTGAATAACTATGTCACCCGACAACCACCACCGGAAAAACAAAAAAGTAATTTTATGGGTCCCGCAAACTAGAAACGTTTTTTAAAAAACCTATTTTATGTTTTCCAACAACAATGTGTTAATAGAAGGAGAAAAGACGGTCTCTTTGACGGCCTCCATGGTGGAGGGGTAAGGCTCTCAACTACGAATCCGAAGGTCGCGGGTTCAAATCCCGGAGTGCGCAAGTAAATTTTATTTAATAAAAATAAAACAATAACTTTGTTTATAACCACGAGAATTTTATTACGACCGACCGGTTTCGCTTAACATAAGCATCTTCAGGTTACAAAAATTAAACAGTTTAAATTTCTCGTGGTTATAAACAAAGTTATCGTTTTATTTTTATTAAATATGTCTAACCACAAAGTGACTGCTTTTTATCTAAATTTAATTTAATTTAATTAATTTGTGTTGTTTTGCAATTAATTAATTTAAAAATAATATGTTGTGTATTTACGCACGTTCCAGAGTGGAAGATACTCTCAGTATCGCCCTGGTGAAAGACCGCCAATCAGAATTGAAACGTTGCTTGAAATGGTTTTTAGCCATGTTTGGTGACCAGATCTGAATAGCCAGGTATTTCCCCACCTCCCTCTTCCCCTTCTCCTTCCCTTCCCCAATACCTTCAGCCTCACAACATTCCCCAATTGGGAATGCCATAGTCTCACTGGCTCCAGACAGCTGGGAGCAGTTGGGACTCTTGTGCGGGATTCATATAAAAAAAAGAGATAACGTTATATGAGAATCGTGATTTCATTGGTATTTCCCCGTCATAATAAGGTTTGTGGATAGAACAACTCAGAATTCAGTTATGTACAATAATAATAATTGGATGATTTGCATAGCACCGTTTCTGTGAAAAATGACCTCAATGCATCCGGGAATTACAAACTGTCCTGATGTCATCACTTTTAAAAGATCACAAGGAAAATCTTCTGATAATTATTTATTACCAATTCACCAACATAGTCTTCTTCAAAACGAGTTTAGATTGCTGTTTGATTTTTAAATACTAATGGCAATTATTATATTGATATTTTTTACAATGTTGGTATTTTTTATAATATTCGTATTTTTATAATATTGATATTTTTATAATATTGATATTTTTATAATATTATTTAAATCGGTGTTATAAAATTGGACTCTAGTATCTCAATAACGAAACTGTGCTTTTTCCATTATTTTTTGTTTTTAATTTTTTTTTTTGTTTCTACTTATGTACATTGATCACAACATGCATGAGCCTAAATATAATAATTTTGCCCTACATTTGTATGATGATTGTAATTTATTGTTGTATTATATTATATTGTTGAAATAAACTCCTGCTGACAAGCTACTTGCAGTGGCTTAGCGGGTATAAGTTCCCACTGTATATAATTAATATTATACAATTAAAAAAATAATAAAAAAAAAAAAAATAACCTAGGATTTATAGTACAAAAACGTTTTCACTAAGCATAACTTGTGTTGAAAAGAGAGTAGGTTGGTACCCATTGCAAGTATCAAACTCGATTCTACCTACTGCTAGTCGAGCGTCCAACCCAAATCGACCACCAAAAACAAAAAAGAAAGAAAAACATTCCTGGGTTACGAACAATTTATATAAAACCAATAAACGCCTTATATATAATGGGCGGAAAGTCTCAAATTTATCTAAAAAAAACGTAAAGATGTTTCTATTAGAAAATGTAACCGGAATACTTCGCTTCAGATAAATGATTGAATTAATTTATAAAGTCAAATATAAAGCAAGTTTAACGGATTGCATGAAAATAGTAAATTAATTTTAAATGTTAAACCTAATACAAGACCTTGAATAATAAATAAATGGATGACGGAAAATATTCTATATATAAAAAAAAAAAGATTTTTTATTTAAACGGTGGAAAAACTCCCAAACAAATACATATAAATATTTTCGTAATTTTGTTACCAAATTAATAATCAAAAGATTTTACAGACATTAAAAAGACCTCGGATGAAATAAATAAAATCCTAGGACGTAGTAATGTGACGATGTTATCTCTAGATATATTATGTTAAAAGATCAATCTGCGGAAATTGCAACAAACCAACTCGTAAAATAATTTGCAGTTAGCATAGCCTCAACAGAACATAAATGCGGTTTAGGGCGTCAAACATTGTCCCGTTAGTCACCGCATAGCTTGTATATACCATGAGCGTCACTCGCAGACATATAGAGCATAGTCAAACATCTCAATAATTCAAAGTCCCCTGACATATACAATATCAAAAAGTTTGACATAAAAGAGACATAGATATTTTAGGACCTATCTTAACACAATGTTAACGCTAGCTGTAATACCAGATGAACTCCAGTGTAGCATTTTCAGACCTATTTACAAAAGTGGGAAACATACTATTTTTTCTTTAATAGATCCCAATTGATATGGTTTTCAAACAAAAAAAGTACTGAAATGATACTCCAGGATTATAAACTATATAAATGAAGAATTAAATAACAAAATACATGTTTTGGTAGTGTTCATAAACAATTCAAAGGCATTTACTATAGATCTGATGAAATTATTATAAAATTCGGGTAAAAAAATCGGACAAATTTTTAAAAATTAAGAAATGTCAATACAGGAGTTTCACAAGGATCAACTTTAGAACCAACACTGTATAGTATCTCATGAAAAAAAAATCGTTTGTTAAACATTATGTACACGCTGAGACGATACATCACTGTATTGTCAGCGTATACATAATGCAATGAAATTGTTAAAGCAAGAATTTATTTCTTTACTAAAGTGGTAACATGATTCTGGTTTAAAAATCAATGCTAATATAACGAAAGTGATGCATACAAGATTCTTGCATGCAAGGTACAGCGAGGCACCTGTAATCATATTCCATTCTTTTGATTGCATTCACAATAATACCACAAACAGCCCTGCGTGTGTACAAGTATTGAACTAGTTAACCAGTATGTGTATCTAGGTGGATTGCAACATGAAGTGGGACATACAAATTTCCAATCTCTGTAAGCGCATCGAACCATTCTAGGAAGACATTACAAAAAAAAATGTTATATACTTGTAAAAACAATCAAATAAATTTATTATTCTCTAGCAGTATTGACTGTACGATATGGTATAACTTCTTGGGGATACTCGTATAAGACCAGAATAAAACATGGACAGCTGATTCAAAACGCCATGGTAAAGTTGTTAGTACGCAAAACAGTTTTTAACCAAAGGCGAGACATTATTACCATGTATAAAAGAATTTATGTATTTACCGGTTGGTGCTCTTTTGTGGCAAAAATTGAATTGCCAAATACCTGACAGTCCGTATAAGACAGTGGTGGACAATACACAGTTTACACAAAATAAAGGAATGACATTATTTACATTTCAAAATAAACATGATCAACAAACTCTTTAATACTACCATTTATATTTAATAAGTTGCCGTACAAATTATAAAAAAAAATTCACTACGATGAAATTCTCGCCGATGTTAAAATCTTGGATTTGAGAAGTGACCTTCGGTAATAATGTTATTTTGCTCTTTCTTAAGTGGTCGGAAATGATCAATGTCAATTGTTAATATTATGGTCAATACTTCACCCGGGCGCGGTGAATGAGCTAGATAAGTGTGAACAAGTAGCTAGCAATGGTTGCACACTAATGAAAATGTTCAAATATATTATTAATAGCCCTAAATGATTTCATACACTTTGTTTTGCCTTTTTGAAGGCCTAATTATTTATTTGCCTGCTGTGCGTTGTTTCGACAGTCTGAATGAAGAATTGGTTATAATATTGATCGTCTCTAGGGTGCCTTATGTTTGTTTTTTAACCGCTTCATGGTCGGGTTTTTTTCACAAAAATAGAACTGAAAACATCAGGTTATTTTAAAGAGTTTATATAATTTAAAAGTTGTCCAGTTCAAAAAAAAAACAAAACAGAAGCAATAAAAAATGTTAAAAAAAACTTAACGTAATACAAAAAAAAAAAAATGAGTATAACCATAATAAAGAAAAAAATTAATAAATAAATCTAAATATCAATGATAAGTTAAAACACAAGAAATGATTTGCATAAACCTCTATGAACGTTAAGTGGCAACTGGCGAGCTAAGTTCGTTTGTCTATTTCATGTAACGCAAACAAGTCAAAAGACGCGAGCAGTGCTCGGGTTGGCGCGATACACACATGCGCTGCCCGAGCACACTGCTTGTTCAAAAGCATGAAGTGGTTTTAAACAAATATGAAGTTCTCCTTGATTGTGTGATATCTATGGATATTTTCATAATTATTTAATTGCTATTATTGTATTAGAGTCTGTTCTCAATATAAAAAAAAAACTGTACTACCGTATATGTTGTATATATTTCTCAACTTGTGTACATAGATCACAACATGTATGTACATATATATAAATTATTATGATGCTATTTTTACGATTGTTTTAATTAATTGTTGTAATATCTAATATTGTCGAATTAAGCTCCTTTAAACAAGCTACTTGCAGTAGCTTAGCGGGTACAAATTCCCATTTCATGAAAATACCATTATACAATTAAAAATATACAATTTTCGGGAAATTGACAGCTCAAATTTTATCAGTTTTTACATGTATAGAGTATACCAAAAATAATTACGGATTTTCTTCTAGTACTATAGACACTTTATTCTCTAACAAAATTAACACAAAATGTGGCACGAGTAACAAACACTCTTACGTTTACAGTAAATTCTTAACATTGTTTTTGTATGACAAAGATGGACATTTAAAAGATATGTTTGTTGAACGCGATGGATGTGAGTCCGTACGTCATAGTTTTCGAAATTCAAAGTTGCATCGAATATCACGGGTGTGAATGAGATGACACTACGCCTACTCGCTTACACTACAATAGGACCTACTAATAAAGGACCTACTGCTAGAAGGTTGTCTTTTTTATACTCATGTGTTGCTACATTTACTATCTCATTTTCTCTAATAAGGTTTAAAATTTTCGGGAAACAATGGAATAATATGTATTTCTATTGTTTCGTTGTGTGTTTGTAATGTCACTGATTGTTTCCAGAGTACAATTATTGTATTATGTATATTAAGTAATTTGCGAGCATTTATTTATGAATGAAATGTTACTGGTGTTTATCGTGTTTCTTTTACTGGTGTTTTGCGTGTAATGGAAACACTTTTTGGCACTCATTTGTGCAATTTTATCTGAGACAGCAGACGATCTCACGTGACGCCTGATAGTTTAATACTAAATCAAAATACGGCAATTACCGCATCTTTTGCCGGCCACTTTTTGAGCTCCACAATGTGTCTATTGTTTGTAACGTCATTGACAAAATTACATACAACAAAAAATAACTTGTCAAGTCATAAAAAACATTCTAATAATAAACAATAATCTGACAATATTTGAAAAACTCTTATGAGAAACATTATCAGCGGAAAATGCTACTTGAGCAATGATTGAATTCATTTGTTATTTTTTAAACTATATAAAAATTTCAAATTAAGGCATTTTTAAGGATGTTGTATTAATATAAATCATTTTTATAAAGCAAGATTTAACATGGTGTATAAAGTAAAATAAAAAATTTAAACAAGTGGGGACATCTTATGCCAGCAACAACAAAGCTTGCCATTTAAACAGCTTCATTGATGGTAAATATGTCAATATCCGAATTGATTCTGTTCAACAACAAGATTGCCCTCCCCACCAGCATGACCGTTGGCAAGTTGGTCCTGCAGGCTGGGAGATAAAACAGTCTATACTGTCGGTGACGGAGATAACCATCAGGAACATAGAAATTAATGCTCTCCATGACAGCCGAGTTTTCAAACCATCCACAAATCAGTTTGAAGAAATGTGTAACAATGTGCACATCCCTTCCAACACGTAGATGGTTCATTCCGAGCATATCCACGAGAAAGTCGGTAGAATAGAGCCACGGTTAGTAGCCATACTCCCTCAGGTAGAGACTCAGAATTTTCTTCTGAACTCTCTCCAATATGAGGGAATACTTCACTGAATGTGGGCTCCAAATTACCGACCCACTCTCAAGTCTACTCCCTACTAAGGAAATGAATAAATTTATGAGAACCTGAGTATCTCTAAAATTCCTTGCAGTGCGTAGAACAAAGCCCAGCATTCTCAATGAAGTGTCACAAGTCATTTCAATATGAGCATGAAATGTCAGGGGACTATCAAACATGATCCTTAGATCCTTCATAGTGGAGACGCGTTTTTTACTTTGGGCATTTATTGTATACCAGTAATACCAGGTGTGACACACCCCAGTGAATGATAAAACTAAATGAAGGAAAATTATAGATAAGATAATCAATATGATGGAGGACATAGCAAGCAGGCAATTGAACCCGTGATGCCGTGTTTTGGAACTCGACGCTTTCGACCACTCAGCCACTTTTATTTTGTTTGTTTTGAACAGCTAAACTTTTTTTTCTCATTTTCTTTTAAATTTCCATAAAAAGAAAAATAAACAGTGGACAAATTTTTTAAAAATCCTAAAAAAAATAGTGAAAATAATTTGGTGAAAATTGTTTTAAATGGCAGGTAGTCAACTTATGTAGAAGTTAAATCCGAGAAACTTACCAAGTAGTAGGAAGCACACATGACGATGGGCGTAAAATGAATTGGTGTTAACACTCAGGATGTGAATTGTTGAATGGTATGAAACTTCTATATCAACAAGTATAACTCCCAAGTTATGGGTTCAAGATGTCTGATACTGATCTCGAATGATCAGTCTTTCTCAAACCGGGTGAATATTTTAACATGTCAAAAATAATTGCAGTGTAGTAGTATGAAAGTAAAGAAACAATACCAGAAAGGCTGGTAATTAAACATATTATCAAATGATATTCAAATACCTAGAAATCAAATCAACTTACAAGAATTAATTGGATCGAAAGATAAAAGCTATAATCATCGTTACATTTCTTATCCCATTAAGGCCACTGACTAATTTTATCTACTTTTTTAAATTCATGTTTTTTAACAAGGCAATGTATAGGATTTTTATATAAGAACAAGTAGTACAACATTAGTTGCAAGCGAAATCTGTAACTGTGACAAGTTGCTATTTCTCTGGATAGCGAAATAAATGAAAATAAAATAATATTTTCGTAAGAAGCAATCACTTTGTGGTTTGACATTGTATTAAGTAAATGAAACACGTTGTTATAAACCACCAATATATTTTATTTTCACCAACCGGTTTCGCTTAACTCAAGCTTCATCAGGGTAAATATAATAACTGCAGTTAAAAATAAGTATAAAATATATTTTATTTTCACTAACCGGTTTCGCTTAACTCA
This sequence comes from Halesus radiatus, assembly GCA_022606495.2. NCBI lineage: Eukaryota > Metazoa > Arthropoda > Insecta > Trichoptera > Limnephilidae > Halesus > Halesus radiatus. The sequence continues at coordinate 65,245 of JAHDVE020007402.1, read as the reverse complement.
AGCTTCATCAGGGTAAATATAATAACTGCAGTTAAAAATAAGTATAAAATATATTTCATTTCCACCAACCGGTTTCGCTTAACTCAAGCTTCGTCAGGGTAAATATAATAACTGCAGTTAAAAATAAGTATAAAATATACTCGTAGTTTATAACAATGTGTTACTTAATAAAAAAAAAAATAAGTTAAAAAAAAAATGCAAGTGGTTTTTTTTTAAACATAAAAAAAGTAAGCCCTAAACTAAAAAAAATATGCTAACCACATAATTTCAATGAATCTTAGTTTTGATAAAGATACTGGCATAAATACTATTCATATTATTAATAATAAAGAAAAATGATTACACAATTTAGAAGCATTAGAAATTTAAAAATCCGTAAAGAATAATGAAGACAATTAATAATCATAAAATTCTCTCTTACAGTCTTATTTTGAACATGTTCACTTTCTCCACACCATCTGTCTCTTTCTCTTCCCCCTAGTCACTCTTCCACCTCCAGTCCAACATCTAATTTAATTAATAATGTTAAATAAGTTAGCATATATTAATCCCGGAAGAAGGAATGGTGATTACGAAACCGGTAGGAAAAATACTCAAATAAAGTGGTGTTATATACGAGTATACGAAGTGCATTTATTTTAGTTTCATAATGAACAACCACAAAGTATTATTTGTATACAATAGTAAAAAATACGCATTTATTCTTATGTAAAATAATTTTTTTACACAAAGAAGTTTTCTGCAAGATAAAACAGCTTAAAATTTTTATCTTATCATAAGGACATATAGAGCAGAAACAAATTTTAATTAAATTTTCTTTTGTGGTCAATGATACGGTGAAGGTTAATCTATGTTTTTCACTGAATCCATCATGAGTCAGAAAAATCACATAAATCGATGTTAAAGAAAACCTGTTTCGAGACTTCTCTAATTGATGTCATAAGGAAAAAATTTGGAGTGATTTTTAAATATGCTCACGTAATAAAATATTTTACTACTCATAGTTTGTCTGATGCATGTTTTACAAAAAAAAAACATATAAAGAAGTGAAAATACTAAATAATTTTTTTATTTTAAAAAGAAAGACAAACATTCCCGGGTTACAAATAACATGAAAATATTGGAAAATTTCCTGATCACTGAAAATTTCCTACTACCATCACAGTAAGCATAAGACGTTGTTTGTGTCGTGATGGAGGACTTACCCAGCCGAGGAATTGAAAGCGATGTTAACTCAGTCACTCATCGGATACATACATAAATTGGACAGCTCATTGGTAGGACGACTAACTGACAGATATTTCAATTATTTATACCCTTGCATTGAAAGAGGATTGAAGCATAAAAAAGGAAATCAAAGAGTATATTGGAGCCCGTAGTGTGAAAATACTCTGAAAGAAAACAGAAACAAAGCATAATAGCAAGTTTTTTCACTACATTAAATTTATCTTAACCGCTTGTGTGCCAGCGATGCCGGTGTAGCATTCTCTAACACACACAAACATAAATCAATTTCATAGTAATTTGAACCTAAAAAAATGTTCCAACCATACTAAAATATATTTTTTTTACTTGGCAAGGAAATAATACATCTTAATATTATTCTATCTCGTTGCTTTGTCAGGTGCAAACGTATGTATTTAATCTGTGAAAAAGTCTGTCACCATTGTAGAAGTGTCATCAATTTTTTTTTTCAATGTCATATTAATAAATTTATTTGGGGAAAACTATAATATTTTCATTGTGAAGGACACTTATTTAGGCTTATGAAAATATAATAAAACCATAAAAATATTTTTTAAATTAATTAATTTATATACAACCAGACTAATTATTTCCGTAAGTGTGTTGAATTTAGATACGCAGTTTATATCCAAGCTGTACAAGTAGATTCCCTAGAGATCATTTTCATATGTGTGACCTTTTCAAAGTTATGTGTTGTGAAACCAGACAATTATTTTTATTCTATATTTGAAAAGTGTAATATTTTTTGATTCTGTAGAAGAAAAAAAATACGTTTTGTGATTTTTCACCGGTTAAACTAATATATAATATTTTTCAACATGTTTGTTGTGTTTTAAACTTTAAGAAACTCTGGTATGTCCTTCCTGTTTGCAAAATTACAGAGGTTCCAGGGTCAAATAACAAAAGAAATTACCTTTTAAGAAAATACTATTGAAATGCACCTACTTGAGACATGGTCTGAAGCTTTATGTTGGAAAATAAAGATTTCAAATTATGTAATAAATAATTCATGAGTTTGAACCTAAAGCGCGATGACAATGGCAGCATTGTGTCCACTCCACAATAAGATAAAGTAGTTAATGTCTACTTAAAATTGAATGATCTGTTGAATAATGATGCATGGATATTAAACATTGATAAGGAAATTACTTAAGCAGAAAACATGAAAATAAATAGAGCCAATTAAGCATTGGTTATTGCGTGATAACATTGTAGCAACAGTTACGTGTCAGAACTGTGGGGTTGGCACTGTTGGCAGCAAGCAACAATGCGGTAGTTTCTAATGAAAACTAGAGCTCCATTATTTTAGATATTGCAAAAAAAAAAAACTTTGTAGAAACAGCTACGTGTCAGAACTATGGGGTTGGCAGCAAGCAACAATGCGGTAGTTTCTAATGCAAACTAGAGCTCCATTATTTTAGATATTGCAAAAAAAAAAAACTTTGTAGAAACAGCTACGTGTCAGAACTATGGGGTTGGCAGCAAGCAACAATGCGGTAGTTTCTAATGTAAACTATAGCTCCATTATTTTAGATATTGCGAAAGAAAATAACATTAAAATACTAGTCGGAGATCAAAATAAACATTCTATTGAGAATTGAATTAACCCCGAATCTAAGGCAGTATACAGTAGTTTTATAATTATAATAATTACCCTCTGTGTAACATTTTAACAAGAGTCTGAAAATAAAAGAAAAAGATAATATATTTCCATTGAAAAATCACATCAAGCGCACTGTAAAAGAACCAACTTAAAAGTCAGGAGGCTACAGGTATATGCGGCAATTTGTAGACATGTTCACGATTTATTAAGGAAATAATTTCAATGATAAAATCAGTTTCAGCGCTTATGAGTCTGATTAAATCACCCCACAAGATTTTACAAGAGTTTTATAAAGGTAACAGAAACGTTAAAAGAAAACACGTATGTAAAAATCTCTATTATTTATTCGTCTTATTCTTATAAGGTGGCGAAATTCTATAGTTTGAGGTGTCCGCCGCGCAGATATACAAATAAGACGTAAGACGGAGTAGTGAACTTCTGTCAAAATAATGGATAACATAATTCAAATAACAAAAACCCTATAGTAATTATTCGAAAGATGGATAAATAATATAGAAATTGGGTCATAATCGACTTTCCTCGAAAATATTTACGATGGAATGTGGGTGAGGAACTGTGAGAAATGTAAATATTTGAATACCACAAGGTTGAGGGTTAAATACATGAATGAAAATTCATAAGAGATAGTGTGGATTATTCGGTTAATATAATAGATGAAGACTGCTTACGGTTCAGAAAAGTAGATCAACTTTCTATTCGATTCTCAAAAGAAAACAGGAGAAGCTGATTTTTGTAAACGGTGCTCCAACTAGATAACTTTGGTTCATAGATAAAACTGTCATTTATGATCTGACGTATGTCGTCTATGGATATGTTTGGCGCGGAAGTGTTGCCAGTGTATAAAATATTTATCGATTTCTAATTTTATTATCGAGTTCTTACGTGGCGTTGCGGAAATAAATGTTTTTATTACTTAAAACGTGGTGAAAGGGATAATAATCATTTTCATTTGTTGCTTGTGTAGTTCATTTATGCAAATAATACTGTTTTGTAGAAGGGAAAAAAACATAATTAGAGCTCATAATGACGAAGACACCCTATAGAAAAAAAGGTTCTTGGATTTGCTATTAAGTTTTAGGTAACACACGAGACGTAAATTTCTATTTGATTCAGGAATTTTCCCAATACGACGGACATCTATCATTTTTATAATTATCATCTATCTGACAAAAAAAGCCTACAAACCGTTAAATTTATCAAATAAAAAAAATAAAAAAAATAAATAAAAGTTCTGATTCTACATATTAGGTTAGGATTATAATAACAATTCGTTTGGGAGAAGCATTAATTTAATGATAAATTTAATGTTTCAATGCTTTTAGTTTTTAATTTATCTGTTTCCTCCAAAATAGTATACGTACCCACCTACGTCAAAAAGCATATTATTCCAATAGGTTTCGAATTTATCGCTCGTACACGGATAATAAAAAAAACTTTTCAGAAAAACGATTATTTTTAGAAACCAATAAATAAAAAAGTGATCTTTAGGATTATTCAGTTTTTGTATAGATTTTTATTTAAAAATATATTCATATCGCAAATTTTAATATTTAGATGTTTTAAAGGAAATTCGTAATCATTTTCAATAAATTCTTATCCGAAAAGAATCGTCTAAACTTTTTTCGGAAGAAACGCCGAACATTATTATGTGTCAGAGCACTGCGCGTTCCATTACAAAAACCACTGAATATGGAAGATAGATGGTTTTGAAATAAGGATGTATTGGCGCATCCTCAAAATGAAATTCGCCACCCGATTATTGGTTTGTGCCACTGAATGTGATTGGTTTAGAAATAATATTTTTCTTTGAATTGCAATATTTTCGGCAAAAATAAAAAGCTTTATTTTATTTGATCATACGCCCAGCTGAGTTTTTATGCAGAATATAATGAGCTATCAAAATACCTTTTTTTGATTTTTTAATGGAAATTGGAAAAAAAAATCTGTCACTAGAAGTGAATATTGAATTGATTTTTATGCCCAAAATTCTAGATAAAGGGTTGAACGCCATTAATCGAAAAGGACGTATAGCACGGATAAGTGAAATATTAACTAATGTGATGATAGAGCAATTTTTTTTATTTGTTTATATATTTTGCTTTAGAATTTTTGTCACTTAAAATACATAAAATCAATACTGAACAATAGTTTTAAATGAAAAAGTCACGTTTTCGTATAAAGCAACTACTTTGTGATTTGACATCATTGATGGGTACATCAATGTTTGACATAGAACAAACACTTTATTTTGAACCCCCAATTTATTAGAAACTTATCATCAACCGGTTGATCACCAACAAAGCTTGGGATAAGCGAAATCGATTGGTGATAGATTAAAATAAATTAGTTGTTCAAAACAAACTGTTTGTTTTATTAAAAAAAGTCAGTTGGTCAAATAGTCGTCTGCGCTGTTGCACAAACTCGTGTTTGTAGAGGCTCTTTAACTAAATGCCAAAATGTGCGACATTGCTTACAGATAGAGTTGGTATACTTTGAAAAACAGTCAAGTCTTTGAAGTTATGAGAAAAACGCAATTAAAGTGAAGGATAAATCAGGATTGAATCAATAGGATATAAAATGCTTTCTAAATTAAAATTGTAACCTTTATTTTTAAGGAAAATTGAAAACAGAGATGTTTCAATACAAACAATTAACAACAACAACAAAAAAAAACAATACTGTCGATACAATTTTGGGATTATCAAATTGATTAACATGGTGCTTTCTATTGTATTATTAGCTAATCGATGATTTTGAATGTTTTAAAATGTTTTATGGATGTCCATAGATTCATTTATTATGATTTAGAATCAGGTACTGATGAATCCGAGTCTGGTACTGGTACTGGTAAAAATGGAAAGGGAGGAATATCAACTCTGAAATAGCCTAGGTACCGCGGCCTTCGCACCTCATTAGTAGAGACTAGAAAATGTTGCGTTTTTTAAAAGAATTTTGTCATTTTCGCGAATAACGCAAAAATCAACAAAGACAATATGTATTATAAAAAAATATAAAAAAAAAATAAATGCATCACTTAAAAAAAGGCACCACTTTTGTTACAAAATACCACCGCTTTTACTGAAAAGTAACCAATTTTTCCTAAAAATTACGCGAATTACTCCTAAAATAATGCTAATACCCGCCTCACAACGTCGCCGAAACGGTTTTTTTTATATTCTTTATATGAATACCGCACAAGAGTCCCAACTGCTCCCAACCGTCAGGAGCCAGTGAGACTATGGCATCCCCAATTGGGGAATGTTGTGAGGCTGAAGGTATTGGGGAGGGGACGGAGATGGGGAAGAGGGAGATGGGGAAATACCTGGCTATTCAGATCTGGTCACCAAACACAGCTAAAAGCCATTTCAAGCAAATTTTAAATTCTGAATGGTTGTCTTTCACCAGGGCGATACTGAGAGTATTTTCCACTCTGGAACGTGCGCAAATATACTATATATTATTTTTAAATGAATTAATTGTGAAACAGCATAGATTTATTAAATAAAATTTACTTGTGCACGCCGGGATTTGAACCCGCGACCTTCGGATTCGTAGTCGAGAGCCTTACCCCTCGACCATGGAGGCCGTCAAATATACACCGTTGCGATACAGTTTCCCCGTATTGGCTCCATACAGACAGGGGCACGCAGGGGCTTGCCGTCTGTATCTATGATTTTGCGTTTAATTTGTAGAACTCCGTATCATTTTTAACAATTTAAAATGAATTGTATCTAAAATATTGTTAGAAAGTTCTGCTAGTTCGTAGTAATTCTTTTGTTTTGATTGTGTTAAAGCCTTTCCTGAGTTTTCCGCGCAATGTTCAGCTGCAGGGTTCACTCATGACTATGGGTTTAATATTTCTCTATGCTCCAAATGCAAACGCATGTTTTTTATTGGTTTTTCCAACGAACCCAGAAGAACTGTCGTTATCAAAGTAGTCTGCCGTCCAATATCCATAAAAAAAACTATGATGATACGTATAAAAAAAGTGTAGTGTAAAAGGATAAAGTATAGAAAGGTATAGATTATAAAAAAGTACATAGTATAAAAAGGTATAATGTATGAAAAAATATAAAGTACTAGATGATGTGTACCCGGCCTTGCTCGGGTTTATATAAAGTTATGATGTTGTGATTTCTTGATTGTCATTAGGGTGCCATAATTGATTTGACAGCGAAGGTAACTATCTCCAAATAATGAAACATTCATTTGAATATTTTATTTCATTCCAAACGTTTATTTTTTCAAAAGTAGTGCCTATTCGTGTTTTCCATTTTGAAAATATTCTACCCAAAAAAACCTTCTTCTTTTGAATATGCAATCTGTGGGCAACCAGAGTGTGAATATCTATGGGCTAACCTAAATAAAACGTTGCGGTTTCAATGTTTTTCATACTAATTTTAAAACGTTATAGCAACAGTTTTACATGTTGGATTTCATTCAAACTACTTTCTAAACCGTCCCCGCACTAATAAAAAAGAAACTTTTTTATTTTCAGGGAAACCGGTCCAGTGATTTCCAGTGAGAACACCGAGGGCAGAGAAACGAACAAACTTACATTGATTTATATATATAGATAAAAAAGTATCAAACTTGTAAAAATATAGAGTACGACATCTTGTAAAAATATAAAGTATAAAAAAAAAATAATGTACAAAAACTTATAATAAATTTGAAGCATAAATACCAAATAGGATTAAATGAATAATGTAAAGGCGTGGTACTTAGATATATATTCACGATTACCTTTTCTTATTTTCAAAACCGCTGCGCATGCTATCTACCTCCTTGTACGTATGCCCACTTTATAAGGACTTGTGCTCTATTATTTTTAAATTTGATGTTTGTAAAGCATGCAATAGTATAGCAGCTGATTTCTGTTCTGTCTCCCACAGATATCAGAAAACACAAATACTTCTGTGATAACACAGGGTAATTGCAATAGCCATTGCTGTAAGCAACCGCATATTTCAGAGCTGCCTCTCTTCCCAATCGTTTCAATCCATTCTTAATAATATTAATTATTTGGAGGCGGTCCTTCATAAATCGCATAAAGTTACTTATTTAAACTCATGTTTTCTAACAAGGCAATATATAGGATTTTTATATAAGAACAAGTAGTACAACATTAGTTGCAAGCGAAATCTGTAACTGTGACAAGTTGCTATTTCTCTCGATAGCGAAAATAATGAAAAGAAAATAAATTTGAAAAAAAAAATGCAAATGGTTTTTTTTCCAAAACATAAAAAAACTTAACCTAATTTGGAGAACGCTTTGTAAGTGCATGGTTGCCATTATGAATGTACGACCTTTAATTGATGATTCCTTATCCATTATCTTGGCTGCATTGCATTCATGCTTCCTTTTAATGTGTTCATCGAAGTTAAACATAAGAGATTGCTTTTGATCACCTCTATTTGTTTGTAAAATGATAAATTATAGTCTTTCCAAAAATCCGCCGGTATGTTATTGCTGATGCCGTAGTTAAGTTGTTTAATTGACAGCGTTAATAAAGTCCCTACATTTTCATTTTTGAAATGTGTGTTATCTAAATCTTTTATTTGGGTGGATTGCGTAGATTTGTATTGATCATATCATTTTTAGAGGTTTGATTAATCTGAATCTGTCTACCCTCGTTCTTTTTGTTTTCATAAGCTAATGCCATATCAAAAAATATTATCAGCGAAAAAAGTGACACTAAACTGTTTTTATCAAGATGTGGACTTAGGAATACATGTAGATGTTTATAATTTGTGTTCCGTTATACATGTATATAGGGAAATGACGGGGGTTGGCAAACATATAGCATTGTGAAATATGAACAAACGCATAAAAAAACGATTTTTCGAAAAAACGAACTTAACTGTTTTTCGACAAATAGTGACGCTTTGTAGAAGCTCTAATATTTTGGTAACAATAAGGGCGACAAAACATAAGATCACCGAGTTGACAATACAGAGGACGATTAATGTCTTCAAAATTTACGTGGCTAGTACGAGTTGCAGTTTTGGTAATATGGTTCCAGGTATATTCGGAATTTTAAAAAAATCCATATATCGTGAGCATTCAACGAAAAGTGGCCAAGTCAAGATCCCCGTCCGTTAGCAGATTAAGACTGAAATCCTGTGCGTAGACATAAACATACAGTTTCGTAAGTAATATTTTTAAGGTATATGAAAAAAAATAATAATTCATGGTATATCATACATAACTTGCGAATCAATCAACGAGCCTGGATCCTTGCAAAAATCTTCAATTTCAATCTGCCAAAAATAATGGTTTTCACTTACGACATATTCATTCGATAATTTAACAAATTTTCTCACAAAAACGAGTAATCGGTTTGTTTGGAAGAAACGTGATGATATCCAACCTAGAGGGGGAATAAAAAAGAAGAATGACATAAAGTAATTGAAGAAGTGTTATTTTGTGAATTTGTACATATTTAAGTTCATTTCACACGGACGTTCTGTTTTAGACAAGCCCTCCGTGGAATATAACGCATTCAATGCTAGGGAAAGTATCAGGATTTCAAAGAAAGGCTTTGTTTGTTTTCAATAAAAGGGTAACAAAATTCCACGGACATTTTTTTTATTTTACTCTTTGAATTCTGGGCATGTTCGCCAAACAAATTTTGAAGGGTAAAATATAAAGATTTCTAGAAATTCACCCACAGAACGGCCGAATTATGCTCTTTGCATTTTTTCCAGAGCGAATAAAGTAAGCCGCGGGCCTTTCTCTGTTTCCCTGAAGGGGTATGTCCGAAGCCATTTTATTTCAAATGAACGTTCACTGAATAAATTAGAAAAACAGTCTTGACATATTTAAAAACAATCCCCCGTAGATTCCCAAATTTAAAAAAAAAAACGAGGAAATAATAACAAGAAAATGCAAATTACCTAAAATGTATACCTTGCGTGGGAAATAACGAGTTTAATAAAACAACTCCTCAAATTCGAGGTAGCTACGTAGGTAGCGTACGCATTAGCATTTTAGCTGGTTTATTTTGCTAACGAGATAACATTAAAATTTCCCGATATTTATAATGAGGAATTCGAACATATTTTTATGACAGTACTCACAGAAATCGCCGTCTAACTCAAATGCGCGTACATCCATTATCTTTTTATTAGCGCGTGTTCATGGTAAAAAAAGGTTTTCAGCATTTTGTTATTTTATTACTGTGGTTTTATTTATTTTATTTTATTTATTTATACATTTACGTTTACAAAATAACTAATTATAATTTATATAACATTGTATACTATTGCATATAACTAATAATTATGACTTATATACTATTATAGGATAATATTACATATAACTAATTATTATGACTTATGTACTATTATGGGATACTATTACATATAACTAATTATTATGACTTATATACTATTATAGGATAATATTACATATAAATAATTATTATGACTTATGTACTATTATGGGATACTATTACATATAACTAATTATTATGACTTATATACTATTATAGGATACTATTACATATAACTAATTATTATGACCTATGTACTATTATAGGATACTATTACATATAACTAATTATTATGACTTATGTACTATTATGGGATACTATGACATATAACTAATTATTATGACTTATATACTATTATAGGATAATATTACATATAAATAATTATTATGACTTATGTACTATTATGGGATACTATTACATATAACTAATTATTATGACTTATATACTATTATAGGATACTATTACATATAACTAATTATTATGACCTATGTACTATTATAGGATACTATTACATTTAACTAATTATAATACATACACCTATTACTAGCGCAGACCCGTGAAATATCACGGGGTATTAGAATAAAAAAATGGATTCACTTATAAATGGTTAAATGTGTTAAAATATATGTATATTTCTATATTTTTTATGTATATTCATTAAAACTGTTCCAAATTGAAGAGTCAACTGTCTTAGGATTTTGAATCAGATGACGTCAGATACTTTAAAGTTATATTTACTTTGAGATAAGAATTTACAACATTCTTCCGGTTAGCATAAAAAAATCTGATTCACAAAAAATATTCAAACACAATGTAAAAAAATGGGTTAAAAGTAATGATAGGGCATTTACCGGTGCACTCACCCAAATTCGAAATTATTAATTCAACAATTTTCGAAGCATATCTTAATATAAGTGTATATTTAATTACAATAAATAAAGATATTATTATTATTTTACGTTCAACAATAACTACATATGGTTATTTAATAAAAAAAATATGGTTTATTCATAAAAATAATTCTGGTAGGTAATTATTATTATGCGTGACAGCAGTTTGATTAAGCCTCTGGAAGGCGACACAGCTGTCAGACGAACCTCGATCCATCTATTAATTGAAAGAATAACCGATATAATTCATATACATTTAAAAATTGCCTGTAATGTCCCATAATATCGAATAATTATGTCTTCTATTGCGCTGGCAACAAATGTGTGGAAAATAGTCGTAGGCGAAGCGGCTCGGTTTAGTGAGCCGGATCACTAAATCAGCTCTCTGTAAAGACAATCCACATGAAAACTGGACGAAAAAAGTATCATGTAAGAGCGTTAAGGACGTCTTTAGGAGGGCCAAGGGAGCGAGGGAGAGGGCATGGTGCGGGTGGATGCGAACCGTCGTTCAATCGAGCCTGATCAGCGAACCGTTACACTTCAAAGAGCTGATTTGGTGATCCGGCTCACTAAACTGAGCCGCTTCGCCCACCACTAGTGGAAAAGTTTTTTGTCACCTATGCCGCGATGCGCAGCCATAAACCAATCAGGAGGCCACACATTTTTATCAACGTTTAAAATAACTCAGTTATGGTCTATATTCTTATACCAATTAAATTGTCCAGGTGACTTCGCGGTCACTGGATCGCAAAATGCCATATTTCAGAGAAACCGGTTCCTTTTGGAACTGGTTTGAAGGAATATTTTTGGAGGTTATTTTTTAAACGTGCGAAACTTTTATTTTTATTTTTTTATATGAATACCGCACAAGAGTCCCAACTGCTCCCAACCGTCTGGAGCCAGTGAGACTATAGCATTCCCAATTGAGGAATGTTGTGAAGCTGAAGGTATTGGGGAGGGGAAGGAGAAGGGGAAGAGGAAGGTGGGGAATACCTGGCTATTCAGATCTGGTCACCAAACACGGCTAAAAGCCATTTCAAGCTACGTTTCAATTCTGAATGGTGGTCTTTCACCAGGGCGATACAGAGAGTATCTTCCACTCTGGAACGTGCGCAAATAAACTATATATTATATTTTAATTGATTAATTCTGCAGCAACACAAATTAATTAAATAAAATTTACTTGCGCACGCCGGGATTTGAACCCGCGACCTTCGGATTCGTAGTCGAGAGCCTTACCCCTTAATGTCATTGCTCGATGATCCGGGAGGAGCTAAACATCGAACCTCTTTAAAAATGCCAGAAGGTCGAATTCTGGGGAAAAATATGATTGCTATTCCAGAGGGAAGACGTCCAGTGGGCTGCCCCAGACACAGGTGGGAGAAGCAACTCCAGAGGCTGTGCGAGGAGAGGCTAGATGTACTATGAATGGATGTCGTTGATGTAGCACAGGACAGGGACGCCTGGGGGCGCCTTGTCGATGCGATGGGTCCCCGACCCGAGTAGGACAAGGGGGGGAAGATATATGAATCATAAATGAAATCTTAAGTCCCCGTATCTAGGGAACTGATTAAAAAAGTAGCTAAAATTTAATCGGTACTTACTGCACTTACTGGCCCTGGGTGAGGGGTTAGCTACTTGTTCCGCCCCAGTTGACAATTTAAATTCATTCATTGAACATTAAGTTTCGTACCAAACATAATTTTGCAACGTGTTGTTATTATTCAGAGCCGAAGTTGTTTTTAATTTTTGAAATATCACTTTATGGCTAGTAAGTAATGAACATTTTATTTATTATTAATTGATAAACTAAAGTTCTTAAAAACTTAAGACAAGATTTTTGTGCATAGCGCAAAGGGTAACAATTATTATTTTTATAAACAATAATTATTAATCTAAAACACTCATCCAAATTGAAAAAACCTTCCGAGCAAAGATAAATGTTGCCGGCAGGACTCGAACCTACACCCTTCTAATATCCGGTCAGATGCTCTACCATTGAGCTACGTCGGCTTATCGCAAACCCGCCAAGTTAATCAATATATACTAGTGTTTCATTCAATAATTATGGTTTTTTATTATATTTCACCTGTAAACAACCAACTTTATTAGTATGAGGAAGGCTTGTAACGACTAAATCCCTCAATAGGTGGCGTCGAGACAAATTATGTCTACATTTTATTGGTGAAAAATGTTTTGACTTGTCAAATATTTATTAATTGATAAACTAAAGTTTTTAAGACAAGATTTTTTGTGCATAGCGCAAAGGGTAACAATTATTTTTATAAACAATAATTATTAGCCTGAAACACTCATCCAAATTGAAAAATAATAAAGTTGGTTGTTTACAGGTGAAATATAATAAAAACAGTAATTATTGAATGAAACACTGGTATATATTGATTAACTTGGCGGGTTTGCGATAAGCCGACGTAGCTCAACGGTAGAGCATCTGACCGGATATTAGAAGGGTGCGGGTTCGAGTCCTGCCGGCGACATTTATCTTTGCTCGGAAGGTTTTTTCAATTTGGATGAGTGTTTTAGATTAATAATTATTGTTTATAAAAATAATAATTTTATTTATTCATCATGCTCTGTCGCCAGCGGGGAGGCGGAAATGATGAAACCAGAACAATTAAAATCATGTATTGAATTTTTTTCCTTTGACGTGGTTTAACGAAAATTGGTTAGTGTTACACTAGATTGCGATAAATGCAACGGTTTTATTTATTTATAGGTGCGTTCAGTCGAACTGGCAATTTTTTTTGATTCGCAATTTTCAACATTGAGTCATCCCCAATGTTGACAATTGCGTATATGTACTCTCACTTTGTTCGCGTGTAGTTGAGCGATGTATTATATGTACTCTCACTTTGTTCTCGTGTAGTTAGGCCATGTATTATATGGACTCTTACTTTGTTCTCGTGTAGTTAGGCGATGTAATATATGTACTTTCACTTTGTTCTCGTGTAGTTAGGCGATGTATTACATGTACTCTCACTCTGTTCTCGTGTAGTTAGCCGATGTAATATAAGTACACTCACTTTGTTCTCGTGTAGTTAGCCGATGTAATATAAGTACTCTCACTCTGTTCTCGTGTAGTTAGCCGATGTAACATATGTACTCTCACTCTGTTCTCGTGTAGTTAGGCGATGTAATATATGTACTCTCACTCTGTTCTCGTGTAGTTAGGCGATGTAATATATGTACTCTCACTCTGTTCTCGTGTAGTTAGGCGATGTAATATATGTACTCTCACTCTGTTCTCGTGTAGTTAGGCGATGTAATATATGTACTCTCACTCTGTTCTCGTGTAGTTAGGCGATGTAATATATGTACTCTCACTCTGTTCTCGTGTAGTTAGGCGATGTAATATATGTACTCTCACTCTGTTCTCGTGTAGTTAGGCGATGTAATATATGTACTCTCACGTTGTTCTCTACTTTAATTTACCTACTTACACTTAAAGTGATGGTTTGTTTCGCCATCGATAAAGTACTGAAAATTATGCTTCTTACATTTACGAATTATTATAGATTATAGGTAGATACTCGTATCAGCGGTCAGGCTCCAAAAATAAGTACTTCGTAGGTTGCTAACTTAAAAACTACTGCGAATGATTAATCTGTTAATTCTAAACGGGTAATTAGTAAAATATATGAGATTTCCAAAAACAGCAATCCTTAAATGTGATCTTTTAAAATGCTTCGCTGGTTATGAAACTGCAACTATTTTCAGACATTTTGGGATGTATTTCATAAAATTTGAGGATTACAGTTTGAGGATTTTTGCCTTTTGAAACCTTATAAATTTTCCCAACTACCCGTATAGAGCTAATAGATAAATCATTTATGGTATTACTTGATTTAACAACCTGAAATGTGATGCTTAGGGCCATTTTTTAGTGCTGGCCCTTGTTTCCCTAATTAAATACTGCAGGTAGAACGGGCCTTAAGTTTTTTAATAATCCTAGAAAAAAAATATCACGCCTGTGAATTGCTTCGAAGTGTCGATTTTCCCAAGTATGAACTTTTTTTTCGGATTTGATTTTATGACATAGTGTGGCAAGTACGAATACGACAAAAGGAAAATTATTTTTTCAAATCTACAGAGCATCAAATTAAGTTTTCTCGTGCTTTCTTACTGTAAAAAAAAGCCAGGAACATGAAATAAAGGCACGAAAAGTAATATTTTTAGGTATAAACTATGAACAACACAAGCAGGAAAACCAACAATAATAGAAAATGGCGGCAAATCAGGAACGTAAACCACGAACCAGGACGCGGGAAACTAAAACTATTCGCTACAGCAGTTATTAATAAAAACAGGGAACAACACGTCCGGAATAGTTGGTTAACACTTTAATTGAGTTAAAACTCGTAACGCCGAGAATTCCACATAGTTAAATGAGTTCTGCAAGAGTTTTGAGGTGGTGAATAGGATGCCGCACCGGCAGGTGGAAATACCTATTAATAGTTCTGCCAAAGGTTAGGAACTAAGTACCTACCGACTCTCCTGTTACCCGTGTATGTACGAGTAAATATACATTTGCGAATTCAAATCCCACAGTTAAAATATTACCTCTGAGGACGTGGTTATTACTATTATCGGTTTGTGACGTTTACACTGTAAAATACAGTAAAATAATTATTTTATGGGATTGTTCACTGTTTTACGTTTCGTGATAAATAGGTTAGTTTATTATTGTTATGTAATGAGGTCCTTTTTAGAAAACAGTTTTGGTACTAGGTAGGGGGTTTTGTGAAAATCTAATCTTAGTAAAGAAAACATATCTTACGTGCTTTGTATTTAAGAGTCAGCATTCAAAATTGCGTTAAACGCCAACTTGTAATACAAGCAACAGTAATAATAATAATAATAGTTGGATGACTTGTATAGCGCCGTTTTTGTGAAAAATCACCTCAAGGGCGCTGTACAAATATTTCTTAACTAATTATGTACAGACAGATACAGAAAAACATACTTACCTGGCAGGTCGCTTCAGATGAACACAGTTTTAGAAAAATTTAATTATAGAGATGATAGTTTTACATGGTTATTTGTTTCTCCTTTTCTATTGATGTTACATTTATTAGATGATCGGTGGCACAGGAAGAGTTGGTATTTATTGAATTATTGGTATTAATTTTAGGACTGGAAAGTATTCATAAAATGAATTTTAGGACTCGACAATATCTATAAAATTACCTTACACAGCGTAAGAAGCTTTTAATAAATATTAACGTTTTTATTTATTTATTTTTATTTTACACTTTGGTTGTTTAAAGTGTTGCGGGCTGTGGACGCATTTGCGCACCGATGCGTGAATTTTTAATTCTGTTTTTATTTTATTTTATTTAATGACTTTAGGTAAGTACTAACCGGCCAGCCTAGCTAAGCAATTTACAGGTGAATTTATGGATACGATTGTCTGAAAAGATGTGTTTTAAGTTTAGTTCTGAATTCTGTTGAGTCTTTGATAATTCTTAAGTCATGCGGCAGTTCATTCCAGGCTTTAGGTCCTGACACTCCGAAAGCACGATCACCGAACTTAGTATTAGGTGTGCGCTTTGGTTCCTTCAACCTGCCGATAGCTGATGACGCTGCTGACCTAAGGGTGGACTGCCGTGAGTTGGTATTTTCGGGAATACACAGTTCTGATAAGGAAGCCGGAGCCATTTCGTTAAGTGACTTAAATACCATCCAGCAGAGCTTGAACTGGATTCTTTCAGGACATTTGAGCCAGTGTAGATTTTTGAGATGCTCTGAAATGTGAGAATATTTAGATACGCCGGTGATAAGTCTTGCTGCAGCGTTGAATACTGATTGCAATTTGTTAATTTGGTATTTGGGGAGACTCGCATATATTCCGTTGCAATAATCTAGACGT
Organism: Halesus radiatus; assembly: GCA_022606495.2. Taxonomy (NCBI): domain Eukaryota; kingdom Metazoa; phylum Arthropoda; class Insecta; order Trichoptera; family Limnephilidae; genus Halesus; species Halesus radiatus. The sequence continues at coordinate 48,320 of JAHDVE020007402.1, read as the reverse complement.
GACACAACGTACGAATTGACAAGCAGTTTAGTTGCCTCTGTTGGCAGGTTTCTCCGTACTGCCTTTATTTGCCTTAATTGAAAGAACCCTGTACTTACAGTTCTGTTTACTTGACTTTTAAGGGAAAAGTCTGCATCCAGATTGACACCGAGTAATTTAACACACGTCTTCGGAGTAATGTCACTTCCCGAAATATTTATTGGGGAGTTATCAATGATATGCTGACGTCTGCTTGTGGCGGTCCAGAGAAACTCAGTTTTTGACGGATTCAGCTTCAATCTATTTGAGGTCATCCAGCGAGTTATTGCTTCTAGACACTCAGCTATGCGAGTTTTTAGTCTGTCTATTTCTTCTGGTAAGCAGTAGAAATAAACTTGCTGGTCGTCAGCATAGCAGTGGGATTGAAGACCAAACGATTCTATTATTTTAGCTACATCATTTGTGAAAATGATGAACAGCAGAGGACCCAGAACGGACCCCTGGGGTACTCCAGATGAAAGGGTTGCATATTTTGATTGGTTTTGCCCTATCTTCACTGCTTGTAAACGATTGGTTAAATACGATGTCAGCCAATTCTTAACGCCACCGTTTAAACCAAAGGATTCTTCTAAACGTGTGATAAGAAAATCGTGGTCAATCGTATCAAAAGCGGCACTCATGTCTAAGACTGAAAGAAGTGCCAGCTTTCCCGACTCTATGGCCAGAGCTATATCCGACAAAACGCGTAGTAATCCAGTTTCCGTTGAGTGGAACCTTCTGTATGCAGATTGATATTTAGTTAACAATTTATTTGAATTTAAGTGACTTATTATTTGTACAGCACTAATTTTTTCTAAGATTTTAGATATAGATGGAAGATTTGAAACGGGTCGATAATTTGAAAGATCTTCAGCGTCTAATTGAGGTTTTTTTAATAATGGAGTTACGACAGCTGATTTTAGTGATTTTGGAAAATCACCAATGTTAAATGACTTATTAAAGAGTTGAACTAGGAATGGAGCTAATTCGTTGCAACACTTCTTTAGTAACCATGTTGGTATAGGATCGAGTGCGCACTGTTTGTTCGGTGAAGCGAGTATTAACTTCCTCACTTCTTCGAGGGTTGTAGATTTGAAGGCAGATAAGGTTCCGCTATTATTTTTTGTAAAAGATGGCGGTGGGGCGGCGATTGTTAGCGCGCGTATGGACTCAATTTTTTCGAGAAAAAACTTGGAAAAGATATCCGGAGCGATGTCAGTTGTATTTTCTGCACGAACATCGGCAACAACTGTCTTAACCGAGTTCCAAAGGCGACGCGGATTTATACGTTCTGAGTGAATCCTATTTGTCCAATATTCAGACCTTTTTGAACGAATTAAGATTGTGTACTCTTTTTGAGCCTGTATCCAATCGTTTCGTGAGGTAACCCCTGACTCTCTGTAGGACCTCTCCAATTTCCGCATTACTCTCTTCTGGTTTCGACATTCTTCATCAAACCAGTCGTCAGATTTTCGAACTCTCCGAGTTTTTGTAGAAGTTGGAGCATATTTATTTAAAAGGGTTGAGAGTACGGTGTTGTAATCATCTGCCAGTTTGGTAGAGGATTCTGTTTCCCAAGCGCTTTGTGTGCAAAGCGGGGAGGCCTTTAGATCTATGAGGAAGTCGTCAAAGCTAAAACTACGCCATGCTCAGGTGAATAATCTGTAAATTCCATACGGGTAGTCAAAATAAGTAGTGAAAATGTCACAGGTTTCCCATGAATAAATTTCTTAAATTGTAATTTTATAAATTACATGTCTTTAATAGGTAATATCTGTGATAATATATGTGCAGCTTGAAAATCAGCGAATGATTATCAAACAAATTACCTAATATTTCAATTACAGTCGAACTTGGTTATAACGATCACTGATATTGCGAATTCACGGCTATAATGGGCAATTACCCAATGACATTTTGGTTCAGGCTTATTTTCACACAATTGTTACTAGTTATACTGAGGACGCATCACTAATATACCGTATAAATAATTTTCTCAACACAATTTTCAATTTTGTTTGAAAAAAATCGATTTCCGAAGTATTACAGACAGAGGTGGCGGAATAATGCAGCGGCGAGCGGGAATTTTCTTAAATCCCGTTAGTTTTATTAATTAAAATTTTTGACACGACCTGTGCAAGATTGTCGGCAATGTGGAACATTCATATCCATCGGGCACAATTTAAAAAAATAAAAAATAATCAGCGAAAGTCATGCTAAAATCAAGTTTTGTAATTTTGTTCATTTTTACATCCTATTTCGTATTACTGCTCATCGTAAAAATTGTTTTAAAAACAAATAAAAATGTAAGAGTACCTACATCCCTACATAGGGTAAGTTTATGACAGTGCTGCCCGAGACCTACCTTAGGATGTTAAAAAAAAAATTGTTAGTAAATCGCACTAATGGGGATTTTTCGAAATTCGTGTGGTACAAATGATTCACCATTCCTTCATCAGGGATACATACATATTAAGTAAGTAGAGAGTGGAGGGGAGCAACCTATTTTTTTCAAATGTTATTGGTTGTTTTCATTATACGATTATAATATGATGGACAGTTTAGTGATATTTTTATTGGAAGCCTCAAGCCAGATGATGAGACTTATAATGCGTTGAGTATTTTGAGGCGGAAATTGGGAAGCACGGAAGCGAAATCTTTTCAACTATTGATGATACATTTTATAAAGTGGGTATTTTTCTAATATCTCCGTATTTTGAAGATACATATATCATACATTGGTGAATATATTGATAGTAGGAGTAGGTAGATAGGTACACACAGTTTAAAAAATATATATTTCTGATATAACGAGTAACGACTATAAAGAGCAAATTTGGGAAGTCCCCTGGTGCTCGTTATAACCAAGTTTGACTAATGTGTTTAATATTTTATGATTATTCCGTTTTTTGGTTATATCAAAAGTTACAAAATTGAATTGTGCCCTAATAAGTATCAAATGTAAATATATATTTATATATTAATTGGTGTGGTACTTTTATGAACTTTCTTAACAAAATATGAAATTTTAGCCAATTTCACGCCCGAGCCACGAGTTTTTTTTTTGATCCAATAATCTACACAAATCAGTTGGCACAGTAGAAGGAAACAGGCAGTTTAAACAGGGCAGTGGCGTGTATGAAATAAACGGCAATAAATAAGAATACCTACCCAACGCAAGATCTCGGGATATAATATAAAACGGGAGGCGATGCCGGAATAGTGAGAATTGTTGTCTAACGTAGTGTAAAAATTGCTCATTCATTCGGGCAGATTAAATCGCGGGTAGGTAACTACCTACCGCTGCGCTGTGACTTCCCGGTAATGATTTTATTCCCATATCGAAAATATGTCATACAGGGACGCTGAAGAGATAAACAGACAGAAGTGTTTGGTGGGCGTGTCCGTGAGCCAAAAGAGAGCTCAATTTGAATTATTATTGTTTTTCTTTAAAAAAATTGCTTTTTTTAATTATTAAACTTTATTACCTAAAGAACTTATTATTGTGTTAATTCAAATAATATTATTATTATTTTTATAAACAATAATTATTAATCTAAAACACTCATCCAAATTGAAAAAAAACCTTCCGAGCAAAGATAAATGTCGCCGGCAGGACTCGAACCCGCACCCTTCTAATGTCCGGTTAGATGCTCTACCGTTGAGCTACGTCGGCTTATCGCAAACCCGCCAAGTTAATCAATATATACTAGTGTTCCATTCAATAATTACTGTTTTTATTATATTTTCACCTGTAAACAACCAACTTTATTAGTATGAGAGGCTTGTAACGGCTAAATCCCTCAAATAGATGGCGTCGAGACAAATTATGTCTACATTTTATTGGTGAAAAATTGCTTTTTGACTTGTCAAATATTTATTAATTGATAAACTAAAGTTCTTAAAAACTTAAGACAAGATTTTTGTGCATAGCGCAAAGGGTAACAATTATTATTTTTATAAACAATAATTATTAATCTAAAACACTCATCCAAATTGAAAAAAACCTTCCGAGCAAAGATAAATGTCGCCGGCAGGACTCGAACCCGCACCCTTAATGTCCGGTTAGATGCTCTACCGTTGAGCTACGTCGGCTTATCGCAAACTCGCCAAGTTAATCAATATATACTAGTGTTCCATTCAATAATTACTGTTTTTATTATATTTTCACCTGTAAACAACCAACTTTATTAGTATGAGAGAGGCTTGTAACGGCTAAATCCCTCAAATAGATGGCGTCGAGACAAATTATGTCTACATTTTATTGGTGAAAATTGCTTTGACTTGTCAAATATTTATTAATTGATAAACTAAAGTTCTTAAAAACTTAAGACAAGATTTTTGTGCATAGCGCAAAGGGTAACAATTATTATTTTTATAAACAATAATTATTAATCTAAAACACTCATCCAAATTGAAAAAACCTTCCGAGCAAAGATAAATGTCGCCGGCAGGACTCGAACCCGCACCCTTCTAATGTCCGGTCAGATGCTCTACCGTTGAGCTACGTCGGCTTATCGCAAACCTGCCAAGTTAATCAATATATACTAGTGTTCCATTCAATAATTACTGTTTTGTTTATATTTTCACCTGTAAACAACCAACTTTATTAGTATGAGAGAGGCTTGTAACGGCTAAATCCCTCAAATAGATGGCGTCGAGACAAATTATGTCTACATTTTATTGGTGAAAATTGCTTTGACTTGTCAAATATTTATTAATTGATAAACTAAAGTTTAAAAAACTTAAGACAAGATTTTTGTGCATAGCGCAAAGGGTAACAATTATTATTTTTATAAACAATAATTATTAATCTAAAACAATCATCCAAATTGAAAAAAACCTTCCGAGCAAAGATAAATGTCGCCGGCAGGACTCGAACCCGCACCCTTCTAATGTCCGGTTAGATGCTCTACCGTTGAGCTACGTCGGCTTATCGCAAACTCGCCAAGTTAATCAATATATACTAGTGTTCCATTCAATAATTACTGTTTTTATTATATTTTCACCTGTAAACAACCAACTTTATTAGTATGAGAGAGGCTTGTAACGGCTAAATCCCTCAAATAGAAGGCGTCGAGACAAATTATGTCTACATTTTATTGGTGAAAATTGCTTTGACTTGTCAAATATTTATTAATTGATAAACTAAAGTTCTTAAAAACTTAAGACAAGATTTTTGTGCATAGCGCAAAGGGTAACAATTATTATTTTTATAAACAATAATTATTAATCTAAAACACTCATCCAAATTGAAAAAACCTTCCGAGCAAAGATAAATGTCGCCGGCAGGACTCGAACCCGCACCCTTCTAATGTCCGGTTAGATGCTCTACCGTTGAGCTACGTCGGCTTATCGCAAACCCGCCAAGTTAATCAATATATACTAGTGTTCCATTCAATAATTACTGTTTTTATTATATTTTCACCTGTAAACAACCAACTTTATTAGTATGAGAGAGGCTTGTAACGGCTAAATCCCTCAAATAGATGGCGTCGAGACAAATTATGTCTACATTTTATTGGTGAAAATTGCTTTGACTTGTCAAATATTTATATATTATATGGTAGAGCATCTAACCGGACATTAGAAGGGTGCGGGTTCGAGTCCTGCCGGCGACATTTATCTTTGCTCGGAAGGTTTTTTTTTCAATTTGGATGAGTGTTTTAGATTAATAATTATTGTTTATAATAATAATAATATTATTATGTTTATTATAATGTCAATTATTATAATATGTCTCAGGGTTTTTAATAAGAATATTTTTCCTTTTTTTCTCATCGTAGATAATATCTTTATGTATATTTCAATATACATAATAAAACATCCTAAGTCAAGTTGTGGGATGTCATAAAAATATTACCTAACGATAGTATTTTCTTTTTCATTCTTTTATTGCAGATAAAGCCTTTCTGTATTATTCTTTTTATAACGTTCATTAACACGCCAAAAACATTCATAAACACGCCAAACGCGCGCCCAACATTTGCACACGGTTGAAATTTGTCACTTGAGAACGGGTTGCTTGTACGATTCGTTCTTGTGTTTAACAGCTCGGCTGTGGAATGATTTGCCGGCCTCTGTGTTTCCTCCATCCTATAACATGGGTCACTTTGAGACCCAAGTTCACTCCTTCCTATCCTCTAAAAGACCCTCAATACAGCATCCCCAAAAAATGATATCCTGTGTGGAGTTACTGTAAAAAAAATCATTAAACGAAGTATTTTAAGCAAAGTCTTAGAAAGTCTTATGTCCCAAAGAGGGTTGAATTTTCACCCAAAATTAATCATTTATGAAAAACTCGTTTTTCCAACATTATGAACTTTGCGTGTGCTGAATGCTTTATTTGTGAAATGCACAATGACTTATAAAATGAATGAGGATTGCACACCAAATCAGTTGAATTTTTTAAAACTACACAAAAATTTGAATTATTTCTCACTTTAAATGTTTTTAAAACATCTATTAATTTTTTTTCTTCATTTTTTAAAATATTTATAATGCAGTATTTATAATTGCTTCTAACTGCTCAATTAATGAAACTTAGTTGGTTTACTCATTTAAAAATGTAATTATCGTATTATATAATTTTACCGCTTGTCGACTAAATACAACTTAAAATAAAATGTATTCATTGACCTTTCTGGGGCCTCGGAGTTTGTAGTCGAAATGCATCATGTAACCCGCCGACGTCAATTTTTTTATAAAATCGGCATAGATCACACTTCTAGGAGTTATCTGTGCAGTGCACAGAGAAATACTATAAACTATTTGAGACGATGTAAAGACATCTCATATTTGACTTCAGCAGTGGGAGAGTGCGACAATAACAGTTTAAGAGAAACGGCTGCGCTGCATGTATGATTGCGTAAATAAAAATAGAAAAACAAAACATTTAAAAAATAAAAACGTTTTTTCCGGTCGATATTTTAAATTATGTACGGCAAATTTGTGTTCCAACGTAAATTGGTCGTTGTAATTTAATTGAAACTCCACTATAATGCTTATTTTAACATTAATTTAAATTTAAAATTAGTTCTTAAACATGAGTTTCTATTTTCTTAGTAAAGTTTTCGTAATCTCAATAGAAAAATCTATACACACGATTTTTTACAAACCGTTATAAAATACATGCAAGTGGCTTATTCACACCGGATGGCACTAAATGCCTATTAAAATTTACCGGCATCGTGCAGTACAGACGTGTACAGTGGCAATGGCACAGAAAAGAGTATTCACATTACGCCGTGTGTACGAGACGTGTAAGGCCCGCATAAGAAAAATAGTGTAAATATTTAGGCACCGACACACAGGGACGCACGACTATTGTGATTTGCGAATCCTCTTGAAAAAAGTGTTTGGTGGTTTTTCAATGGAGATGTCGTCGCTCCGAGCGACTAGAAGATTGTTCTTGTCTGGTAGCGTTAGGTGGAGGTATCCAAGCGAGGACATGTTGCCCATTCTGACGTTGAAGTGAAAAGATAGCACGTACCGCCGTGCGTACGATTTTTATAGGGCCGAACTTGTGTACGACGAAATATAGGTAAATGGCTCGCAGGTGTTATTTTTTATGGTGCAATCTTGACATGTTTACGACGAAATATAGGCAGATGGTTCGCAGGTTTTGTTTGTTATGGTCCAATCTTGACTTGTTTACGATGAAATATAGACTTTTGATTTGGTTATTCGCACGTGTTGTGCAACAATTTAAAATATGTTTTATCTGTTTAAATTGATCCACTCTGTAAAGACGTTCGATACACCGTGCGTGAATGTGTTCATAGAAAATGAAAGCAACTAATTTTGCCATGCCTGCCACTTGTGTCTGTACCGCGCGGTGCTGGTAGATGTGAATCGAACTTAATTCGTATGTTGCCATCTCAATGCATGGAAAATGTCATCAGCTTGACGTATTACTATTCCATAGTGTTTGAGGAGACTGGAAATGCTCTAAATATTTCCAAAAACCTTAAAAATTGAAGTGACGAGTAAGACCTAAAGTTTTGTGCAGCTTATCACGCTTAGCTTTGCAGTCGATATCCGCCAATAGGATATCAGTCCAAAGAAGTATTTATTTTGAGGAAACAATTATTAGTCATTATTTATTTACTACTGGTGGATACTCAGACTCCCAGCATCACCCCGGTGAAACACCACCACGTTGCTTGAAATGGCTTTAGCCGTGTTTAGTTACACGATCCTAAAAGCCAGGTAATTGCCGACCTTCCCCCTCCCCATCTCCACCCCTTCACACTGCCTCACAAAATACACCAATTGGATATGCAATAGTCCTACCGGTTCGGCCATCAGCCATTTTTAGATGTAATATAATTAATAAGAAGTACTTTGTTTACACCACTGTTTTTAATATATAAATATTTACATGTTTCAGAAGCAGAGTTTCCATCATCAGGATAAACAGTATATTTCCTACACCAGAAAAAAAACAATATACTGATGAGGGAAGCTTTGCTTCTAAAATATGTGGATATTTATATATCAATAACCGTGACGTAAACAAAATACTGCTTATAATTTCTTGAAAAGATTGGTATTCACTTTGTGGCATCATTATTAATGAATCAATTAAAAAATATATACTTTGTATTCACCACTTTATTAATATACACATACATTAAAATTTTTGGAAAGCGATGCTTTCTTCATCAGAAATATATAGAATACTAAAAATAATAGCCATCTATTTAATTTATTTTCATATTAATATTAATAAAAACAATTTCTTTTTTAATTTGTTATTCAATGTTTTATAATAATTTTTAATTAACATTTTTGATTAATTACTTACCTACTTTAATCAATTTTTGTTTATGTTCATAATTTGTCTATTCTTACATAATTGTGTTCAAATTTTTATCATTTTCTTGACATTATTATTTTTAGTATTCTGTATATTCCTGATGAAGAAAGCATCGCTTTCTAAATATTTATATATCTGTGTAAGTGGTGAATACAAAGTATATTATTTAATTAATTTATTAATATCATTGTATTTAAAACCCCTTTGTCCAAAGGGGGTTTTACAAACTGAAGTATTGAAAGATTTTAGATGTGATCTATATAACATTGTATCCATATAATATTGGATAGATTGACAGAAATATGGTAGGCAGTTAGGTAGCTAACTACCCTGACAACATATTGCGTAGACAATGGAAAAAGGGATGTAGCTACTACCTACTGCGTGTAGTATCGGATATCAGGCCATAGATTGTAGGTAACAGTAACGGCATCCCCAGCGGCGACACGTAGTGATTGTGATTGAATAAGCAAACGTACTGAGTATCCATCAATTCCCATTTGGTTCTACTCAGCTGAAGCTAAAGGGTGAAGCAGGGATTGAAAACCTTTAGTAATTGGAGGGGTTTTTAAAAAAATACACATTTTCAACAAATCCAACTACACAAAATCCAATTTCTACAAATTCAAAAAATTCAATTTTTTTTATTTATTTATTTACATTAGGTTCATTTGTATTTGCAAAGCACAATAATAAATATATATATATAAATCAATAGAGAAGAAGAAAGCGTGGTTATGTGTGATAGCGTCTGGCAGTGCTTCTAGCGAAGAGAAGGACAGAGCGAAAGAAGTTTACAAGGGATTCAAGAAAAGGGTACGTGATAGAGTGAAAGAACGAAAGAAACGCCTGGAAGAGGAAGAGGGGATCAAAATGACTAACCACTTCCAAGAACATTAAACTGTTTTGAAAGGAGGTCAAAAGATCCCGGAATGGTCCAGAAAGCGGATGTGTGAAAGTGATAAAATCGAAAGATGGACAAATGTTGACGAATGAGAAAGAAATAAAAGAGAGATGGATCAAATACTTTGAAGAGGTCTTCGAAAGCAACCCGAGTGATAGTGATTCCAGTGGCGAGTCAGGTATGAATGACGATGGGGTGAATGTTCCCAAAATGAGCATGGGTGAAATTAAAAGATCAATTAAATGTATGAAGAATGGTAAGGCTGTTGGTTTTGACAATATTGCTGCTGAATACTTTAAAGGAGATAGCCTATAATTCTCACATGGTTATGCAAACTTTTTAACCAGTGTTTAGAGGAGGGTTGCAACCCATTAGAATGGAGAAGGACTGTGATCATGTCTCTATACAAAGGTAAAGGGTCACGCATGGAATGTGGAAATCACAGGGCTATTAGCCTGATAAGTTCAGTTGGAAAACTGTATGATAGGATATTGATTGAAAGGGTACAAATGAAAACAAAGGATAAAATATGGGATGTGCAAGGTGCATTTATGAGCGGAAGGGGGTGCATGGATCAGATTTTCTCGTTGCGTATGCTCACAGAAAAGTTTCTGGCAAAAAAACAGAAACTTTTCTGTGCTTTTGTAGATCTACAAAAAGCATACGACCGAGTTGACAGAAAAGAAGTTATGGAAGGTGTTGTCCAAGTATGGTGTGAATATAAATCTTATACAGGCAATCGCATCTCTGTACGAGGGAAGCGTTGCATGTGTTAGGGCAAACGGTGATTTTACGGAGTGGTTTGATATCACAAAACGTGTTAAGCAAGGCTGCGCAATGTCACCGTGGTTATTCAATCTTTACATGGACAATTGTATGCAAAAATTGAAATAGGTGAGCTTGGGCGCAAAAATGAGTAGTCTGGAAGTGTGTTGGTATGCTGATGATGCAGTGCTGATTGCAGTATGGAAGATCTACAGTCCCTCGTATCTAGGATGAACGAAGTACGAGTATGTATGAAGAATGAGCTAATGATGAATGTAAGTAAGTCTAAAGTCATGGTATTTGAAAGAGAGAGTGCGGAAACAGTGTGTAATATAGTTGTGAATGATGAATACTTGGAGCTAGTTGATGAGTTTGTGTATTTGGGAAGTATGTTTACGAGAGATGGAAAGACTGATATGGATATTGAAAAAAGGGGGAATGCAGGAAACTCCATTAACGGAGGACTGTACGCGATTGGCGCAAACAAAAAGTTGTCCAAAGAAACGAAGAGAGGAGTGTAAGGAGAATATATGATGCAAATGTGAATGGAAGAAGAAGCCGGGGACGTCCGAGGAAGACATGGCACGATCAAGTGAATCAAATACTTGACTCGGGCCATGTCAGAAGTCAGAATAACAGAAGAGAATGTATGAAAAGATATATGAATGTGAATGAAGCAAGAAGTGTATGCCAAGATCGAGCTGTTCGGCGATCCGTCCTCTCTGCCTACCATTGCGGAGAAATAGTCTTATGGTTAGTTAGTTGCTTTTAGTTAGTGTCGTGATAGAGGACCTAACCAGCCGAGGGATTGAACCCACGACGCTTGGGTGGCACCCAGAAACGATGCCAACTCAGCCACTGAACAGTGATGGGTATATTGAGTTGTACACTTGTTTTATTATTTTTTATTTAGTGTTATTACTCTATTCAGTGGATTCCTCAAAAGAAAATTAAGTAATAGAAATGTTTTTTTGTTGTAATACAGAGAAAAAGAAAGTTTAGTAATATTTTTAAACAGGTTCTCGGACTCCTTTCTTCTCAGGTCAATAAGCCATTTCGTAATATTTTCCGAAGGATAACAATTCGCAATTTTTAACCTCGGGTAGATTTTTTTGTATACTTTTGGTTCAAGACAAGTATGCATTTTTTGGTACATTGCGGTAACACTCTCCGAGATTGTAAAATTATTTCTGCTCCGGCTTTTGGTGTGATAAATGTGTTAGATTTTACTATTGCATTCTATATTTTTGTGTACATTTGTAAAGACTTTTTAATGGAACTTTGTCGTATGTCCATAGCAATAAAATCTTTATAGAGCAATGCACCAGGTTACCTGAAATGTTTCCTAGTGATGACTCTGGTTACTGCTTTCTGTGTCTTTAGTAGTGGGATAATTATTGTAGATCCTGATCCCCCTAGATATAAAACAGGTGTTATATTTTATTTGTCAAGTACAAATGATAAATCAAATGAGAACGGTCACTTCCACGATTCGTTACTAGGTTCAATAGCTTGGCTGTGAAATAATTTGCTGGCCTATGTACTCTCCCCTCCCCTACAACATGGGTCTCTTTAATACCCAAATTCACACGTACCCTTTCTTTTAAAAAATACCCTACCCAGTATTTCTGTCTCAGGGCCTCCTGTGTCTGAGTCTCAATACATTTTTTCCTTGGAGAAATATTGAAAATTATAGATCAAACATTGTGGTGTCTGTAGACAATTATTCTAAGGACGCAGCTAACATTTTATAAATTTAATCTTCTGGACTCCAAAGAACCATAGAAAATATGTCACCCAACTTAAGCCATTTTATTTGAAGTATACCTTTTTTTAAATATGTATTAAACGTTTTAATGATCAGGTATATGATTCTCTGTAATTCGGAACGACAGAGAGGAAGAAAATAGAAATTCCCAGACATATTTGATGCGGGAGGTACATTAGTACAGCATACCTAGACTAGACTAAGCAACAACTCCTTCTGAAGCAACGGCAAGACTGCATTGCCCAATTTTAAAGCCACAACATGTTTCTTATCCCTGCAGCAGTGAGGTACCAGGCAGATCGCTGCCTGGCGCAGGATTGATAGGACTCGGGGGTGTGTTTGCCTTTTGTTAAGGGTGCCATTTTTCATCTACAGCGATAATGTCCTAAACTGGAGCACATTGTACAGGAGCCAAAGTAGGCATTCGCGCGGGCTGGAGGCTGTTTGGGCCTAGTGGAAACATATTACTCACATGTGCATTTTTATCGAAAAAATTTAGACGAAAACTTGGCACATATCGTATAAAAGTGGTTTAAGTACGAGTATATAAACTAATAATAGTGTATAATTGGAAACATACAAGTAGTATTTTTATAGAAAATTTTGAATAGAAAACTTGCCACATTTGCCACTTGATATTAACTAATAATAATTTATATCGAATCAGTTCACACGACTAATAATGGCCTAGCTCCTGATCGTATGCAAATTACGCAACATCTCTTTAGTTTAAGAGGAACGAATCGAACGAACAAATTGAATGATCTTTTTTTAAAATTAAAATATCTAATACGGATTAGAAGTATACTGGTATATATATATTTTTATGTGTTAAATTATGAAATACAGGCCATTAAAGAAATCAATTTGCCATGATTCTAGATTCGGAAATTATTTGCGGGTTAAGGGTAGTTTTGTTTAATTTTTCATATTTTCTATGTAAACATGATTACATAAAATAAAATATTTTTTTTTACATCTTTAAAAAAACATTTTTTCGGGTCGATGTTTTAAATTATGTATGGCAGATTTGTGTTCCAACCGTAAATTTTTTACCGTCAACCGTCATTTTAAATTTAAATTTAATTCCATCATAATGCTGATTTAAACACTTTTTAATTTTTAATTTCATATATTTCATTATATTTTCATAGTAGAAGGGTTAATTTTTTTAATCACCATTAACCCCCAAATAATTGCCAAAGTTGTCCCTAAAATCGTGAAAAAAATATTTCTTTAATGGTCTATATTTCATAATTTAAAAAATAAATAAATAAAATTCTTCTAACCCGTACTAAATATTTGCTATACCTTTTGATTAAAAAAAATCATTCGGTTTGGGGAGAATTTTGGCCTCAAATCCAAAATTCAGTTTTGTATGAAACATGCCGCGCAGCCGTTCCCTTAACGGCTCTCCACACTGGCAACAAGATTAATGTATACGAGTAAGTATTACATAATCTGTCAATCAAGAATCAATCGAAGATCTTTTAAGATTTGTTAATAATAAGAAAAGGTAGCTCTGCTACCATAACGTAAGAAATTTTTATAACAATCTAGACATTTTAATTTAGTTTATTTTATTTTCTTTAAAACTTGTCTTTATAAAAAAAAATAATAAGAAATATTCTATGTAAACCATGTTTCAGAAGCGAAGCTTCCCTCATCAGGATAGACAGCGTACTGAGAAAACATGACAAAGTATAGACAAATAGTAATGGAAGAATAGACAAATTACAAACCTTAAACAATAAGTGACGAAAATTGAAAATGTAGGAATAATATTACTTTACTTTTTATTTTAAAATATTATTTATATTAGAAATTAAACATTTTCCTTTATTTAAATAAAATCAAGAAAAAAAAAAAATAATACCATTTTTTTTAATCATATTCTAAATATAGGTAATAACTTGAAAATAAATTTAAAGAAAGCTATTTAAAAAAAGGTAATCAATAATATTTAATTTAAAAATAAGAAAATAATATTGCATGTTCTAAATACATATTTTTCTATGGTTGTGACGAGATTGAGAGCCATAAAATGGAATGCAACTAAATTCATACTGAAAATCCCGTACGCCATCATTCTTTTTTAAATTTTTAAAACAAAACAAAATAATAAAAAAAACAAATAATAATTATATACATGCACTCCTTTTGTTGCAAAATACCAAAAGGGGAACATAACACCGCATTTGCTGCAAAACACCATCGTTTTTGCTGAAAAATAACCCAATTTTCCCAAAAAATAACCCGAATTTTTCAGGTCCCTACTTATAAGAGATTCCGAACCAAATATAGGAAACTATCGCAGGTGAATACATTTCTTACAAAGTTTTATGTGCATTTTGTACTCACCCGCCAAATATAAATTTAAGAGATTTGAATAATGAGAAGAAGTCCACCGATAGTTGAACATTATTGTACTCTATTAATTTAATTTAATAAAAAGTCTTTCATTACCTACATACTCAATACGCTTGCAAATAGTAGATACTCTCGGAATTGAAATATTACTTGAAATAGCTTTAGTCATGTTTAGTAACCGGATCTTAATAGCCAGGTAATTCCTTACCTCCCTCTTCCCCATCTTCTTCCCGTCTCCGACTACCTTCAGCCTCCCAACATATCCCAATTAGGGATGCCAATGGCTGCGGATAATTGGAACTAGTGTGCAGCATTCAAAAATATTAATTGTATAAATATATTGAAATTGCTCGCTGGTGTGAAGGATCGTATTTTTAAATGTTAATACCGCAGAAGAGTCCCAACTGCCCGGTCCTAGGGAGCCTATGTCATCCCCAAATGGGTTATATTGTGAGGCTGAAGGGAGTGAGGAAGGTGGAAAAGTACCCGGATATCCAGATCTGTTCGTATCTATTCTGAATAGCAGTAATTCATCAAAGCGATACTGAGCGTATCTACCACTTTATTAATACTTCCGGTACTTAAACACACATTTTAAAAATTGAAATGACCTATGAAAGCATTTAGTAATGAACTTTATTACACGCACTTCTACAAACAAGGCAATATGATAAAATTCCTCGTTTTAAGCACGTTTTTTGGGGCAACCACTCCGTTTCGGAAATGAGTAATCTAGAATAGTGCCCTATTTGTCCGACCCACCTCCTATTTTCCTTCTTACACTTTTCCTCGTCTTGTCGCAGATTGGCTTCATTTCCTCCTTTTCATGTCAACATCCCAGCCCGCCTGTTGACAGCGCCGCTTGCGCCCCCCCCCGCGGTGCTACCTCCCGACACATACGTCACTGTCATCTTCACTCCACCGGCTCTTTCATCTGGCTTATTTAACTTATATTCTTGTATCTTACCGTCTTATAGATGTATTGTGCGTCGAGAGGGGGATCAAGGGCGTGCGTTATCAAGCAAGTAAAATAATTACTCTTCTAGACGCAGTGGATATTGTGAACTTTTGTCTGTAATTTTTTTTTGTCCTTTATTTCCTCCGGTGAGACGTCCTGAATAGCGCATCTAGCGGTCTACGAATATTAGACTATGAGTCGGGAGTTTGGGTGATGGTTATTTGAATTAATACGTTTAAAAAGTACACCCTTTCTGTCATGGAACGACACATTTTAATTCTTTATTTATTAATGTTAAGTACAAAAAGAGTTTACGCGGTTTTCGACTGCCAAACTAAACACATTCCCATATTATGGCAGTCGATACATATATACACATACGTACAAATATACTTAATACATAAATATTATATAACAAAAATTTAGGAAATGGAATCATACTGAGAACATTTTCGTAAAAGTAAAAGTACGTAGATCTTATGTTTTTTTTTTAAATCGATGTTTTGAACGAATAGAATCATAAACTAAAATAAAATAATAATAATAAGAGTGAATATAGAAGTAAAAATAAAAATAAAGATAAAAATAGTATGCAAACACTAGGCGATACTTTTGCTAAAAAATAACACTTAAAAATAGTTGGTACCCAACCTACCTAAATGGGATTCTTCGAATTTTATCAAATCCTCCGTGCTAGAGGGGTAAGGCTCTCAACTACGAATCCGAAGGTCGCGGGTTCAAATCTCGTTTAATTTAATTAATTTGTATTGTTTCACAACTAATTTATTTAAACCAATAAATAGTGCTTGTATATTTGCGCACGTTCCAGGGTGGAAGAGGTGGTGAAAAACTACCGTTCAGAATTGAAACGTTGCTTGAAATAGTTCTCACCGTGCTTATTAATTGTTTTTGTGTTTAATTCGTAGAAGTCCATTTAATTTATTTTCTTTTAAATTTGATTTACATTAAATTAAACAAAAAAAAATCATCTTGTTTGGTAACCATATCTGAATATCCAGGTATTTCTCCACCTTCCTCTCCCCCCTTTTCTTCTCTTTTCCACTACCTTCAGCCTCACAACATTCCCTAAATGGGGATGCCATAGTCTCACTGGCTCCACATGGTTGGAAGCAGTTGGGACTATTGTGCGGTATTCACATTTAAAAAAAAAAATACATATCTAAAGCAAAACAAAAATCAAATGCAATCGCTGTACAATTCGAATAAACTTGCATTACTTGCATTTTTGTAACTCTCTCTTTTCCATAAAGAAATCTCCCACGCATCCAGTAATGTGTAATGGTAGGCAATGACGTGATTAAATCTGACAAGATAATTTTTTTTATCTGTAATTGGAGATCCAACAGACACTGGATATGGGCAGTTGGGACTCTTGCGCGAATATATTATTTTTTTAAATATAGGCTTTGATAGAATAGTGCGTCGCTACTAGCGAGAGCCTCTCGTTACTTTAGGGTTTTCGGTGAAACAAATCGACCCCTCCTACGTAATACGTAACATGGCAACTTCAAAATCAGAACTTTACAGCAGAGTAGTTTAAAAAGACAAAAGCTTGATGTAAGTTCAGATTTTGATCGTTTTGCAACAAATTTGGGACGTAATTGACAATGGTTCCAAATTTGACGCAAAAACATTACAAATCTCGAATTGCACCGAACTTCTGTCTCTTTAAACCACTCTCCTGTAAAGTAACGATTTTGAAGTAACGATAATTTACGTAGGAGGGATCGAAATGATGATTTCCACATGTTCGGAAGAATAGAATAGGACGTCATATATTCTATACCACTGTATTTATAATAAGTTACCTACCCAATGGGATAGAATACACAACGTACTCTGATGTCCAATAATCAACGATGTCCATAGTACCTCCTCATAATATATTATGATTGCCTAGCTAGAGAGGCGTTTTGGATCCAGAAAACCTACATCAAAGTGAAAATAAAGCAATAACTTGATAAAACCTTTGCTGCTTACAGAAAAAATATGGAAAAATTGCTCCCCGCCCAAAAAGGGAAGACGCATTATCTATCTTCGTATGAAACTAAACGTGTTTTTCATTATTTACAAAATTGACCTTTTATGTGTACCGCCCAAAATTCTTATACCCTATATCAATAAATAAAGATATTTTCCGGCGATACATTATGTTTTGGTATTTCCTCGTTCCAAGATCTTCGATCTCTATGGGAGGGGTTATATTGCTACAGGGGCGCCGCATCCTAATGCGCAATGTGAGCGTTGCACACGGGCGGTCGAGCCAAGGGGCGGCGGCGTCTTGAACTCGCCTCTCTGTTTATTATTCATTAAGAACATTTAACAGGGTGATAAAAGATATGATATATTAATATCAAACCATTTGCAAAATATTTTCATCACGCGTTGAGTAGAATAAAATAATTTAATTACACTATAAAGTAGAGAAAAAGGGAAAATAATATTAACAAGTGTAATATAATACATTAATCTCTAATAAATTCTTTACGTATAAGTTAATTACGTATTTGATTTTATAGACCAAAATAGAAACAAGATTCCAGATTTGTTGTAAAATCAGAGTTGAAGGATTATAGATTAAATTTAAAAAAAATTCTCACTGAAGAATTGTTACATCACTATTGGTGCTTCTTCACACGAAGGTATTAACGTGCGTTGTATTTTTACGCTCTGATCAGACTTTGAAAGATACTAGATCTATAATGTTTTTTTAATAAAATTGTTTTTAAATCACATTCATATATACGAGCCACAATCCTTGGAGAGTTCTGGTCGCCTATTGGAAACCCCACCCCCCTCAGCTGGTTTTATGACCTTTCTCTCCAATTTCTTGTGTCTAAAGCCGTGGTGTTTGCCTTCACAACATCCAGTCATCCACGACTAACGTAGATAGGCATTTTTTTCATATACAAGCGGCTGTTCGCCTCTCGCGGCGACCCTGCGTAGCCACTGGGCTACCCTGCAAAGGTCAAACATTTCCCGATAAACTTTCCTATTCTTACTTTACTTTCCTCTCCCCCCCCCTCCCTTCCACCCGAGACATTCCAGTAATTTATCGTTCATAACAAAGACGAGGCGGGGAATCCTTTATTTATTTTGCGAGTATTTTTGTAAAGTTCTCTCAGGTATGACAAAGGAAGGAACAGAGGAGCGGATGTGGTCGTCCATTAGGCCAGACATCTCTCCGACCACACAATGAAGGGGCTATCCATATAAGGACCTAATTGGTGATTTTCCAAATAGAATGGTCGGGAAATTAATGACTTGGAAATAATTCTGTTAGGGGAACCATAGATTAGCAAACGCGATCTCACACGACGGTATTGACGTTGGTAAACTTCTACATTTATTGATGGTGTTAGTGTCATTCAATCTATTACCTAAACTCTTACATTCAATCATTTATAACATTAATGTTTGTAAGATCAAAAAAAAAAAATTATATCCCATACTCAATTAAAATTATTATAAAAAAAGTATAAAGTTCTTAAAAAAATTCTAAATGACACAACACACAACATTCTAAATACTGTTAATTCACCTAATTATATGAAGATCGTTTTTAATTTTTTTTTATCTGAACACGAGTTCTCTCTTCGCTCAGGTGACTAGAGAACCATCGCGATTCCCATCCACCAAGCTACATCATTCTCTCATTCAATTTGAGTACAAGCATGGATGAATCTCTGGAATGAACCCTGACGTACGGAGTACTCCCTCGAACCGCATTTCCAAGGCTAAAGTGAAGAGGTTTTTTTCTTCTTTCCACCAGACAAATAATGGTTAACTCCCATCCCATCCGCTTAAATTCTTTCCCCTTTCCCTTCCCTGCATTATACCTTTCCTACCCGAGACAGTAATTTTAAAATACTTACGTATTATTTATTGTACAAATAAATAACCGCATATTACGTGTGAAAAGTCACAATATGTGGGGAAAAGTGCAATATTATTATACTATATTTATTTTCGGACTAAGAGTTGATAAGTAGAAATTGCTACTAAACAATAAATCCGCCCTAAAAAAGGTGTATATATTATGTGCAATAAACATGGATGACGCTTTCTTTTTATGAAGTATAAATAAATAAATAAAATATTTACAAAACAATTGTTACAATAGACATGAATTATTACGCTGCTCCAATTATTGTTCGTGTGTATAGTAAATGGACACAGTCTGTTATATATGATACAATAAAAATAAAATAAAATTTTTCACTTTGAATAAATGATTAGATATAAAAAAAAAGTTACCCCATTATTAAAACCAATAGGCGAGCGATCGAGAAGATTTCCCGCTTTGAATTATTCCCTTAGGGGGGATTTACACAAATAAATCGTTTATTCGACAGACGATAGATTACTGAAATTGCAAGCGACAAAGTAGACGACCTTCAGACTTTTGTCGTGCGGCGACAGGTCGTACGCGGCGGGTGACAAAAATTGACCGTGTAAGTAATCGGTCAGTCGCAGGTGACTAATTCACAAAAAGGGAACAAGTCGCATGCGATATTAATCGACTGTGTAAATAAAGTAGTTATGCGGCTAGTCGCCAACAACGCTACAGATGACTGGCCGCACGGCAAAATTTGACGTTGTAACTCCTCCATTACGGTGCTAGAAAATCCCTCGAACTCCGGTGCTGTACAGTTAACATATTTAAAGTTTTGTATTTTCAGTTGAATAAAAATGAATAGTTTACATCTATTACTTATATACATAATTTTATGAATAGTACATAATATGAATGTACATACCAGTGGCGTGCGCTCTATGACAAAGTTTTGATGTTTTCATAAAATATTTAGTAATAGTAATAGTAATATATGCTAATAGTTGGCTATTTTACTACCACTATTATTTTGATTATTAATATAATAAAACTTCTTTATAAATTGATATTATTCACTGCAACAATACAATTAAATAAAAATTTGCACGACATGGCATCACATGATCAGTTTCTTAGAACAGGCATCTTGCCCAGTTAGAAACTAATGTTGCTTCGGCCATGTTGTATTCACACCTGTATTCTTGCATATCCTAGACGTACGTATACTTTATCCATTTTTACAATCGGTGGAATTCTGTATAATTATGTTTTTTGTATCAAATGTATTGAATAAACTTTCGTTGATTATTGTGGCATACTGAATAAATGGGAGTACACGTTTATTAACAAATTTATCGAAAAATATGTGATAAAAAAGCTGTATTTTTCTATTATCGTTTAAATTGTAAATTTGGTTCATTTTTCTTATGGTACGCACAGCTTTTTAGCCTTTATAGACTGTACGCCACTGGTACATACAAATATAACGATACTGTAGCCGATAATATAATCCAACTTTAGTTTTTAGTATATAGGAATAATTAACATTACGATTATGTATCAGTTTGGGACAAATTAGAGTTTAGGCCAGCCTTCTTGGAAGTTTCTTTTGAACTTGTTTTAGGCGGAGAGACCGGATGGCTTGGTGGTGAGGCGAAAATCGGGCGCAACTTTAAAATCTCCACATTCAGACTCTTTTACAATGAAAACTTTTCTCTGTGGGATCAGTATGATTCCTACATCGTTCTAGCTATTAAATTATAGCAGTGCAGAGGATACTCGGACGAAACGTTCGTAGCTCATATTTAGGGTAGCTAATTCGGAATCTCCTATTTTCCAACATAATAATAATTCTAGGAATATTCACCGCCACAATTCACTGCGGAAAATTCACCGTGAAACATTCATCGCATACAGTATAGTAAGTAAAATGTCAAGGAAAATTTGTATTACATTAATAGTAACAAGTTGATCTAACATAACATAACTGTTATTTCATTTTAATACCCACTTCCAAATAATGGCACATAATGGCGCAGTGAATGTTCCGCGGTGAATCTTTCGCGGTGATTTGTGGGCGGTGTATTTATCGCATACCCTCAATAATATACCGATTGATTATTTTTGTTGAACCTAAATTAAGTTTTCTTTTTGTATTAAATTTATTATGTATGTTTTGTACGTACTGGTATACCTACCCACATATACACACACAAATAAATACATGAGTGTTTCAGGCTAATAATTATTGTTTATAATTAATTGTTACCCTTTGCGCTATGCACAAAAATCTTGTCTTAAAAACTTTAGTTTATCAATTAATACATATATATGTATTTATTTTTTCATGTAATTATGAAATTACACGTGGAGAAAGTTATAAAAAAAAACAACACTAACGAATTTCAATCTACTTAAATTTTTTTTTTATTTGAATACCGCACGAGAGTCCCAACTGCTCCCAACCGTCTGGAGCCAGTGAGACTATAGCATTCCCAATTGGGGAACGTTATGAGGCTAAGGGTATTGGGGAGGAGAAGGAGAAGAGGAAGAGGAAGGTGGGGAAATACCTGGCTATTCAGATTTGGTCACCAAACACGGCTAAAAGTCATTTCAAGCAACGTTTCAATTCTGAATGATGGTCTGTCACCAGGGCGATACTAAGAGTATCTTCCATTCTGGAACGTGCCCAAATACACTATGTATTATATTAAAATGAATGACCAAATCAAATCCACTACAATTTTCTCCACTTGTAATTTTATCCAGATATAATTTTTTTCCACGGTGACGAAGATGTCAAACCTACAGATTTTCTGCTAAAATCCAAATGCGTAATAGAATAATCATAGAAGATAGAAACCAAGGGCGATATGGCATGGAACCGGGATGACACTGTGGCCGAGCTACGACCAAACTGTACGGACTATCAATCGGCGGCTATGTAATGAAAGATATGCGTTTGGTGTGTACCTACATAGAAACAAGCAGGGGCGCTGCTTTGCGTGGATGCTATTTGCAGTAATGGGTGAACGATGCTGAGGACACTTACTAATAGTTCATGGTTCATTTTAATTGATTGTATTATGTATGGTATAGTACAGATAGGGAATTTACCAATTAATAAGGAACGGAGACAACCGTAACACATCCCCACCAGCTTTTTCATCACTGCTAGTTAGTTGTAAAAGTCGGCGCCCCTGTCGGTGGAAGAAGAAAAAGTTTTTAAAAAAATCGGGGAAAATTTATTTTGGGGAGAGCTCAACAATTAGGATGTCCTGGATCGTATTTCATTCCCAGTACAATGGAGGCTTTCACTTCGTTATTTCAAAGTCTGTGCTCTTCGGAGCAATGTTGGAATAACGACTTTAGTAGCGACCAATGTTTTATTAAAGTATTTATTACATCATCAGGGCAAGTGTATACAGTGTTATAAAAATTAAACTGGGACTGGATGTGGATGTAGGGATGTGGGAGTAGAAAGGAGGAAGGTTGGGAAAGAGCGGTTACGGGGGACAGTTCATCGGTTTAGACGTACCCCGAGGGTGGTGTCTTGACAGGGAACTCGGCTCTGGACATTCGACTAGCTCAATTTCGGCAGGCCAAGAAGCTCCTCTGCAGGGTCGTAGGCCGACAGGCAGTCTTATAATCGGGGTCGGGGACTCTAATACTTCGTCAAATGAATTCACTAAATGCTTTCAGACTCAGAGTTTATTCAGGGGAAGGTACAGACATGGTAAGTTATGTTACAATAATCAAAAGGCTAACCTAACCTCAAATGGAAGTTACGGGTGATTACTCTCTCTGATATTTTCTAAACGGGCATGATAACGGGGACTCGAATAAGTTACAACACAAAAGGGGAAATACAAAGACAGCTTACAGTCGTGGTTGTAGCGGCAAAAGGGGTCCTGGTAGAAGCAATTTGCAGCCGGCCAACATGGCTGCTCGCGCGTTCCTTTAGAGACGCAGTAGGCAGCGTACCAGAGATGTCATCCTGAAGCCGGACGAGGAAGAAGTGCCTTGGAAGCCGGGTGGGAGGGGAGTCCGGCGCGTGGGCGTGCAAGCTGCTGTTATGGCAAACGTGGCGCTCGCGTCGTTTTTGTTGTTGTCGACGAGTGGCTAGAGTCTTTTTTAGGATTATTCTGTCGTTACCTAACAACAGTATAACGGTTGTTCCGAAACCGGTTGGCGTGTAAAACAAATGTGGTTAAAACAAAATTTGAGTGTTTCATTTGATTATAATGGATAACCATATAGTGATAGCTTCATACACTAGTATAAATTTTATTTGATTGCAATGTTTTATTTTCACAATTCATTCATTAAAAGTAATTCAAGAGTGGTAGATGCTCTCAGTATCGCTTCCCTGTGAAAGACCACCATTCATCGATACGCTGCTTGAAATGGCTTAAGCCGTGTTTGGTGACTTGATCTGAATAGACAGGTACTTCCCCCCCGTTCTCTTCTCTATCTTCTTCCCCTCCTCAATACCTTCAGCCTCACAACACACCCCAATTGGGGATGCCATAATCAACTGGCTCCAGAGGGTTGGGAGCAGCTGGGAATATTTTGTGGTATCACATAAAATAAAAATAAAATTCTCTTGAACGAAGAGTACAGTATGTGTTATGATATGGATATGTGCTAAGTGGTCTTATGCTATCGTGGTAATAAAGAATCTATTTATTTTTCTACACCAATTGTATCAAATCACTTAGTTCGCATTCTTCTTCTTGTTCTACCTTCTTCTCTTCTTCGTCCTCTTCTCTATTATTTAAGAGAAGAATGTCCCTGGCGGGAGATGTGTGTTTATTTTGCATACAAATCAGTTACAGTTTTATTCCGAGCTTGATAAAGTTTTGCACACTTGATCTTTGAAACAAGAGGAAGACCATTGTACCTGAGATTTCGAATAACCACCCCCATCCCTTTTTTCCACCCTTTAAAGCAGAATTTTAGTACTTCTTGATGAAATTTTGTACAGTTGACGTTCAAAATAAGAGGAAAATAACTGGGTTGAGGTAGGGGTATTGATAGGGGTACGGGTAACACATCACAACTTCAAAACTTTACTCCAAGCCATTCATAACCCCGGGAAACGCCGGGTACTCCAGCTAGTTATTTATAATATTCAAAATTTGAATCCTTTCAAAAAAAGTTTCGTTTATTTAACTCTTCTGCAAAATAGTGATTTTTAAAACCCAATACTATAAGTTTTTTTTTTAAATTTACAAACACATGTATCATGAATCAGAGAAAATTGTATTTTTTTTAATCACTGTAATTGATATTAATTTGTATAATGCAATATGTTTTTTTTTCTATACCATTCTTTATACTTGATAATTACACTTTTTCTACATGTATCGTATTGCCATACTGTGTCAATACTGACTTTTTCCATTCTGTTTTGTATAATGGCACTTAATACGACCTAAACTTGTCAATTTGACTGCCCCAAAACGGGATTAGTTCCCAGTTGGGCAGTTAAAGCTTTCAAAGATTTTATGGTTTAATAATTTGTGTTTCAAAATAAATAAATAAAATAAAATAATAATTGGAAACCACCGCGATGCTGTTTCTCTGTAACTCATTATTAAAATATGAATGATTAATAAAAAAATGTTCATTTCGTTGATACTCTTCCCTATGTACCTGCGTACCTACCTACCAAAAAAGTAAAATTGCATAATGCAGAAAAACGACATAGAAATAATATTAAAGTAAAGATTAAAAATTAACATGAATTACAACTTAACAGTAAAGTTTATTCAATCCAGGGCGACTTCTGTTATATCATTTGGGGAATTTAATAGCTTACACCTGAAGTTGGCCGCTTTATGCCTCACTGCGGCACCAAAACAGTACACTCTACCTAATGCAAACATTTCACTGCCACTGCAAGACCCAGAACCTCAGTGGCCAGAACAATATTGTCTGTATACAGTGGGCAATGTGGAATTGTATCCTTATTGCGTTTCATAGTGCTTGGGTATGGTTGAATCTGAAAGTTAGTTCTGGCGTGTGGAGATTCGCACAGAATGCATTAAACAGCATTGTCTAAACAGGGCTGGTGCATCTATAGAATATCCAAGAGAGCGTATCAGTTCTAATGCTTATAGTCTGCCTCTGTCGGTCAATGTCGGGTTCGCAGACGAGGCCTGCAATAATTTATTTATCCACACCTAGTAGTTACAGCGTAATAAATAACAGTTTTACCTGCGGTTACATTATAGGTTGTATAAAAGAGTATAACAAGTGGCTTAGTACATAATATAATAACATAAGTATTTTTTGTACAGTAACTCCACACAGGAGGTCCCGAGGAAAATAATTTCCCTCAAGGCCGATCATTTTTGGGAATGCTGTGTGGAGTGTCTTTTAGAGTATAGGAAGGAGTGAACTTGGATCTTGAAGAGAAGGCTAACTTCACTCTGGCTTCGATGGAGTCCCCGTAAGTGAGCTGGTCACTTAAGGTAATACCAAGCATATCAATGAAGGGCTTGTTGGGAAGATTGCTTCCATTAAAGGAGACTAGATTGTCATTTCGATCCCTTTTAGACGTAATCAGACATGATTGGGTCTTTGAAACATTAAATTTTAAGTATAAAATAAGTAATACGGCGCAATGGGTGGGTAAAACATGAACAGTTGTAAAACGTGTTTACAATACAACAAACCTTTATTACGCCCGATTGGGTGTTTTATAGAAACATAACATAATAAATACAATGATAAAAAGGTGCACGTGAGAAAAAAACTTTATAAATTTAATAAAAACATTAAAAAAAACTGATTTTTAGCCTAGACATAGTATTGTAACGGTAAACATCAATTGTACTATACTCATTACCAAGTCTGTGCAATATTTCAATGGGAGAGTTCTCGAAATAGTTATACGAAGACCCAGGATTATTATACAGAGCTGTCTGCCTTGTATTACGGGTAGGTACACGTATCATAATAGTTAAATTATGAAGTAGGTATTATTTTTTTTACGTTTTACTATATTTTGAATGTAAAACGAATATGATATTGCAATTACCACTCTGTTCTGGTGAAAGATAGGAAAAAAACTATTTATATATTTTATTGGAATAACTTATTGAAGCATAAAACCTCATTGGACTATTTAATCATTGAAGTTAAATATCAACAATTCTCAAAAGTAACGTGAAACCGAAAAGACACAGAAAAAAAGGCAAATCTGGAACTATAACCCTAATTTTTGTTTTGGCTGCTATCTTTTTGTATGACTGCAAGATTATACCCGATTTTATTTGGAATCTAGATAGTGTCTTGGATATACCTATCCAATTTTGTATTTATATGGGACATCTTTTGAGTTTTTCGACAAGTCTTTCTTTCTGCCAAAATAATTGAAGATGATATTAATTGTTTCTCATTTGAAATATGATATTGATAAACATGACGCAAAGCAATAAGGTGGCAAATAGGCGAGTAGGGGGGCTGAGTTTCGCCTGCCATTGCTTGGTGCAGCATCGCTGTGTCCCCTGGGACCTGGTACATAGAACACTTCCACAATGTGCTATGCGGTTTGAACCACTCCACATCCCGATAATGCAAAGTCCTTTAATCCCCAATTGAACATCGTGTACGTATAGTGCCAGGGACTGTGCCAGGTGCGGTTTAACATTGTCCACGTGTTCTAAGACACACAGACAGAGAGAACCGAAACACTACCATCAGACTGTTACATGGGTAGGAAAAGAGGATGTACCGTCATACAACACTATATTGGCACACACTCTTTGCTTCATTGACATTCGTACGTCGCCCCATACATAATCTTCTGTCTTTCTGACTACTGATATTAAAATTTTTACCGCACCCACTACTAATCCACATGTTATACCGCGAGTCCCATCTGCTCTAAATCGCCTGGGGCCAGTGAGAATATGGCATCCCCAATTGGGGGTATGTTTTGATGCTGAATATTGCGGGGGAGGGGACGGAGATGGGAAAGAGGAATGTGGAAAAGTACCTGTATATTCAGATCTGGTCACTATACACGGTTAAAGCCATTACAAGTTTTGATTCCGGATGGTAGTCTTTCATCAGGGCGATACTTAAAGAATCTACCACTCTGGAACGTGCCGCAAATATACTATATATTATTTTTAATGTATAAATTGTATAATAACGCAATCAAATTTATCGAAGAAAGTTATTTAATTATTCAAAATCAAATAATAATAATAATTGCCAAATTTTAAATAAACAATTAGATTTATTCCAAAGTCCGATTTTAAGGATGTTCCCTTCTTCCCCTTCCTCTACCCCTCTACCCCTCTACCGCCCCGTCTCTGATGCTCTGTCCTGTTCTACTCTGATATTCTGCCTCTTTCCTCCATCTTCACTGTCCTCATGATGATATATCTCTCTATATTAATTTAGTTTATATGTGTACGTTCCTGATGAAGGTTGAGTTCAACCGAAATCGGTCGATAATCCATAAATATAAATAAAAGAAGTGGCTTAAAACATTTTTTTTTTCACTTAAAATATAACATTTACTTGCATGACATGACCCGACTTAAGTATTTGACTCACTCGATTATGCCATGTCTTCCTCGGGCGTCCTCGACATCTTCTACCAAACACATTCGCGTTATATATTCTCCTTACACTGCTTTCCATGTTAATCCGCTCTACATGTCCTAACCATCCATGCGTCCCTTTCATTACGCCTTCTTCAGTCGGGCATTCTATCCGGATCTACAAGTTTATAACATGGTCACACATGGTTTTACACACACACGTCTCAGAGATCTCATTTCTACAGTATTCATTCTACGCCATCCTCCACCAGTTCCATACCTAACCGCCATAATGCCACCAGGGTCGATCTCAGCACTCCATTAAATTATTGATAAATGTGGTATATATAGACATATTTAATGTAAGTTTACCCATGTTCAAAAGACACCACAATTATATTTTTACTTGGCAATGACTATAAAAGCTATTGGAGCTATTGTACAATTGTTTTTTTAATATCTTTTTAAGATCAATCCAAAAAGTTATACTTCTTTTTTCAATCTCTATATCCTGCAGTATATTACGTATTATTCAATTTCATATTATGTTTTACGTACATTTTTACATCATCTGATCATGTGTATATTATGTGCATCAAACTATTACTATTTTATGAAAAAAAAAACAATTATATTATCTGCAACTTAAAACATTTAACATCTCTTTGTCATGCACTTATACATTATTATACACGTATGTTATAAAGACGTTATTATACTATATATATCATGTTATTTTTATAATAAAAAAAAATTTAAGTTGGCTTACTCAAATTTCACACACAAATTTTATAATTGTTTTAACTTTTGATATTATCAGTAAAGTGAAATTGCTTGTACAAAAAAAGCTTACAACCACCTTGATACTTGGCACTAACCGCCGCAGTAACTCTTCCTTTGTCTCCGTGCCCGGAATATTAAATACAGCGTAGAGTTATGTCTCCTAGTCCTTCTGCTACCCGGGCCAGGTAGGCCAGAAGAAAGATGTAAAACCTTTTTGCAAAACACGTAAAAAGCATGAACGAGATTTGACTGGAGAGTGACCCCCATTCAGGCTCTGTTTTACGGCCTGCAATTACCACGTCGTGCTAGTTAACCTTTTTAAATATTGAGATTACCACAGCCAAGGAGGCATGGGCGAGGTAAAGGACCAGCCTGGCCCGAGGACTGAGAGAGATTATTTCTTTGGAAGTTAACATAATACGTCTAGACGTGGTAAATTGAATTGTGTAATCTGTATTTATAACTCTCTAATTCTGGTATCGGATTTCTGGAGAAATTTATTTGGATTTTAAATATTAAGTGTGTCTAAAAGAGGACCCATAAATTATTGATCGAAACTCTAAAAAGAGTAGGATGAGGTTATATGCTCGACAAACGCAAACTGTTTTCATATTTTTATCTTGGCTATCAATATTAGCCTTCTTATCAGGAATGTTGGGTATTTTTTTTATTTTTTTATAATACAAATGCATAAATTTCTTTTGAACCACTCCAATTTTATATAATAATTTGTACCGGTTTCGGAAGTACCCTTTCCTCGTCAGAAATATATTAAAACTAAGCTACGGCATAAAATAATTATAGACATACGTGAATATTTAGGTGTTGGAGTGGGAGCCGACCAAAGAAGGGAAGGGGTTTTTTCGGCAGAACAAAGCGATTCACTGGAAAAATATCTAAAAGAGGACTACATATACTATAAATTTACTTGGTTATTCAGTATACTAAAATTATTATCAAGGAATGTTCTAATGTTCAGTGCTTCTAAATTATCTATTTTTTTGCGTTTATTATTACGGTGAAGAATTTAAATTTTGTATCTTTATTAAAATTACGCTCGATTGGAATGAGACGATTCTCTGAAAAATAATTATTATTTAAATATCTTAAGTATACCGTGATTCAAAGACCCAATCATGTCTGATTACGTCTATAAAGGATCGAAATGACAACCTAGTCTCCTTTAATGGAAGCAATCTTCCCAACAAGCCCTCTATTGATATGCTTGGTGTAACCTTAAGTGACAAGCTCAGGTATGGGGGCTCCGTCGAAGTCAGAGTAAAGTTAGCCTCTCAGAAGCTTGGTGTATTGTACAGAGCCCGCAGATACTTTAATAGTACACAACTGCTGACCCTGTACAAATCGCAAGTGCGCCCCACTGTAGAATTTGGCAGCCACCTCTGGTCGTGAGTCCCAAAATATCTGAAAAAAACCCTTGACTCTGCAGAAACGGGCGGTCCGTTTGATAGATTCGCCTATCTTACTAACTGCAATCTTTGGAGCACGCCAGGTGCTGTCCTTGTTTTATCGGTATTTTAATAGAAGATGCTATGAGGAACTAGCATCATTAATCCCTTCGGCACCGGTGCATAGTCGGGAAACACGCCAAACGCGTTCCCAACATTTGCACACAGTCGAAATTTGTCACGTGAGAACGGGTCGCTTTTACGACTCGTTCCCGTGTTCATCAGCTCAGCTGTGGAATGATCTGCCAGCCTCTGTGTTTCCTCCATCCTACAACATGGGTCTCTTCAAGACCCAAGTTCACTCAATCCTATCCTCTAAAAGACCCTCCACACAGTATCCCCAAAGATGATATAGGCCTTGAGGGAAATTATTTCCCTCAGTGTCTCCTGTGTGGGGTTTCCGTAAAAAAAAATCTGATATTTATATTACGGGATGTCTTTCCTATATAGAACGAAGGGCAGCCATTGCAACATAGCCTATAAATGCTTGAGTGGCTTAATGTATGATCCATACTTTAGTGGTTTTTTTGGAATTTACATATGATATCTGTGCTAACTAACTAACTAACCATCACGCCGTTTCCCCGCAGTGGTAGGCAGAGAGGACGGACCGCCAAACAACTCGATCTTGGCATACACTTCTTGCTTCATTCACTTTCATACAACGTCTCATACATTCTCTTCTGTTATTCCGACTTCTGACATGGCCCGACTCAAGTATTTGATTCACTTGATCATGCCACGTCTTCCTTGGACGTCCCCGGCTTCTTCTTCCATTCACATTCGCGTCATATATTCTCCTTACACTCCTTTCTTCATTCATTCGCTCTACATGCCCAAACCATCTAAGCGTCCCTTTCTTAATCTTGCTCACTACGCTTACATCAGCCTTGCATTCTTTACGAATCTCAACATTTTTCACACGATCATATATGGTTTTATCACACATTCGTCTCAGAGATCTCATTTCTACAGCATTCAGTCTACTTTCATCCTTCCTCTGCCAGTTCCATGCCTCACTGCCATACATCTGTGCATGCAAGTTTTTTGTGCTAATTTCACAATGTTTGACATATAGGAAGGGATTGTTTAAAATTATCTTTTTATTTGTATCGAATAAAAAATTATTGGTGGAAAAGAGTTTAAATTTTTAATTTAAAAAAATATCAATTAAGTGTATGGTGTAACCGTTTAAGAGCTATTTGTTTGATTTTTTCTACAACAATTTCGAAATTTTCCGTTGATAGCGGGATGTTAACTCACCGGTGAACCATTGAATTATAGGCTGAATGTTTATCATACCGGGTGATTTGAAATGTTATTAATAGTAATATCTCTGAATGTTGCTTTGCGGTAAATATTAAATTCGATTCAATTATTTAATGAAGTTAATGTTAAATAAAAAAATAATAATCGATACATTACTGCCGGGTGTAAATACGGAAAATGAAATATAGTAAAATGTAATTTTAGTCTTATAAAAATACTGTACCTATGATACTATACCGGTCAGTGGCTGAGTTGGCATCGCGTTTGGGTCTCACCCATGCGTCGTGAGTTCAATTCCTCGCCTGGCTAAGTCCCCCATTACGACACAAGCAATATCTTCCGCTTAGTGTGATGGTAGTAGTAGAATATTGTCAGGTTATTCGTAACTAGGGAATATTTGTCTTTCTTTTTAAAAAAATAAAATATGTTAGTTTTTTTTTTTTAAATAGGAAAAATAATTAAAATTCATATTCCGTGTGTGCCAACCAACAATTCAATTCAATATTTAAAAGCATTATATGCTAAAGCTGTTATTTTCTAAATTATTTAAATTATCGCCATCTGTGAGCGCATATTACATTTCGTTTAACCTTAAGAGCACGATTATTCTTCTGAGGGGCATTACCAAAGGTAGATTAGTTCTGCATATTGGAACAAGGAAAGATCTGTGCCCACGCCCTAGAGTAAAATTGATACACCTGAAGTCGATATTTTCCACGTAAATATTGTTCAATTCAAAATGCTCATCATTTTGTAATTAGCATTGGCTAACAATGTAATGTACGTTTGTCATTGAAATAAATTCTGTAAATATACATGCATAATAAAATAAATAAATAAATATAAATCTTCTAAAACTTCCTAATACCTATGTATGGCGTTACATAAATTCACAGCTTTTTAAAGTAAATTTATCTATATATTATCGTCTCGCAATTTCATTTGATATTTAAAAAACATGTGTATTTGCTATTCTTTTGAACATTTTAAACGAAGAGAATGTTCTCAAGTGTGTGCCTACCCCTGCAAGGAAACGGCACGATGGTCAGTTAGTTAGTTAGTTAGTTACTTCGGAAAAGTTAGAAACCTTAGATTACTCACTGCCTTGGTACCTCTGTGGATTGGGCCCTGGCATACAGCCTAGCCCTGGGGCACGTGAGTTTTACATCCCGCTAACGGTAGTAGCTATCAGTGATTAAATTCATGCGCTTTAGCATTGATTGTGATCAAATTACTTTCGTAAGTAATTAGATATTTTCTCGTCTTGTATCTTGATAAGATTTAGAAAAATATTTAAAACTTCCCTAATTTATTTAAAACATCAACATCCGTACCAAAAGTACTTTGATTTTCAAGTAGCTACCTGTGATTTCATTTGCCGAAACAAGGTTTAATTTTGAAATTAATTAAGAATATCCCTTCCAGGTGAGGGCGTCTTGAAGTAATTAAATTAAAACGCCAAAATATTATCAAAGGCAGTTTGGAAGCGGGATTTATTGGAAATAGCACAATCAATGCCGTTCCACCAATAATCCCTATTGATTCAAGCTAATTTCACCCTTCCCGCCCACCGGGCACGGCGATGTATTGAAGCCGCCCCGAAGGGCCCGAGCAGCCCAGACCATTAGGACCATAATCCCTCGGCGGTTAAGGGTAGGATTAATTGGACCTCGTTGTATGGAAGAAATTTCACTTAAAATTCTGATAAATGTATTATTAACAATGGGTCCAGTCCGAGGCTCGAGTAGTTTAATGCTCAGTGGTATTTAGGCACAAATACGAAATACGTTCATGTTTTCCACACAAGTTCAGGTACCTATCGAATATGTTTGATTCGTTTTGGAAAAAAGGTACGCTAACAAAATCTAATTTTTCAAAAATTCAATGATAAAGGTTTCAAGAGATGATTTAAAATTATTTCAAATTTTAAATGAATTCAAACATGTTTTCATGTATCTAGTAAGAAATAAAACATTTCTCAATATTAGCTTAGATCTATATAATAATAAAAATAATTAAAACTTTTTCAATAAATTTAAATTAATTATATATATTCCGGAGACCGGAGTGCAGCTGCTTTTCAGCAAAGACCACAAAAACAGTCTAATAAATGAATATAAATAAATACATATTGATTTAAAAATGAATTTAAAAAAAAAAAATTAAAAAGAAAGACAAATATTCCCTGGTTACGAATAACCTGACAATATTTGAAAATTTCCTACTAACATCACAGTAAGCGGAAGATGTTGCTTGTGTCGTAAATGGAGGACCTTGCCAGCCGAGGAATTGAACTCACGACGCCTGGGTTAGAACCCAAACGCGATGCCAACTCAGTCACTGACCGGTCTAATTACTTCGTAATCATAACTTTATTACTATATACATAACAACATGCTATCGAAAGCGATGCTTTCCTCATCAGGAATATAAAGAATTCTTCCCAATAATTCCCAAATTATTAGCTGGTATCTTTTTGTATGGTTGCGAAGTTCTACCCGAACATATTTGCAATCTAGATAGTGTCTCGGATATACATATACGATTTTTATTCATCTATTGACTTTTCTACAAGTCTAGACTTAAGAATATTCAATTTATTGGAATAACTTATTGAAGCTTGTAAAGTTTATTGTAATATTTAATCATTGAGGAAGATAATTTTAACAAATCCCAAATGATATGAAACAGACAATAAAAAGGTATCAGTCGCACCTGGAAATCGAATCAAGGATCTCTGCCTTGTCCCGGTGAGGTTTCCTTTGAGATTTGTGAATATTATCTTCTTCAATGATTAACAATTACAATGCAGTTTATAAATTTTAATAAATTGATATGAAATTAACTAAAAACAATCTTGGTATACAAATCAACAAAAAAAAGTATTCCGCACATACGCTACGAAAAGTGCCAAGACTTGTGGCTTCCTTTGTGGCCTTTGGAAGGCTATTCTAAAGTTTAGACCTTTATAAAACACGTTATTTTGTGTGCACGTAAGTTTAGTTTAGGAAAGCCTAAAATCATCACAACTTCTCGTAGGATAATTGTGAATATTTACATTGTATTCAAAATTATTTTGAACGTATTTAGGGTGCATTTTATTTTTAAGTTGTTAAATCATTTTAAACGAATTATGTATTTTTTTGTTTCATAGTGCTTTCACGCAAACGACATATTGAATTGAGTCTAAACTAACACCTCAGGACTATTGTAGTATATTTTGTTTACTTGTCATTATATTTACATTTTGGAAGATAATTTGGACTCTAGTAAAAAAACTGAATTTTGAATTCATCCCCCCCCCCATTATTATTATGGGCTATAAGTTATATATATATATATATATATATAGGGTGTTAAGTGACGGAATAACTGGTTAAAGTACCATAAGTCAGGTGACTTACTTTAACCAGTGATTCCGGACCATATTTGGAGTAAAAAAATGTGAATGAAATTTTGGTCACCGACGAAATTTATTTATTCTTTTTTTTTAAATTTTTTTTTTCATTTACGAGTAAAACAATTATAAATAATAAATTAAAATAATAATAATTATAAATAATAATAATTTCTCATGACAGAAACAACTTGTTCTGGTAGACATTTTAACTCTAAACGACGTGCTTAGAGGAAATCACACATATAATTCTCATGCACACAATAAAGTATATAAGAATACCGTACATCGGCGGGTCAACAGTAAAAAAATACCTGTAGTGGTACAAAGCGCCCTTGAGGTGATTTTCTCACGAAAACGGTGCTATGAAAGTAATCCAATCATTGTTATTATTATTTTTACTGGCCGGCTTCCCCGAGATTCAACACCCCATTTTCTTATTATAACTGGATATGGGTTCAACAATACGACGTCTTGGCTTATTTTTTAACGAGTAAGTGCATATTATTTCAAAGTCTCCACAGTTAGTGATGAAAATTACACTGTGAACTTAAAATAGTCGCTATAACCTAGAAAACCGCCAGTTTTCACTTTCTGTTCGTTTTTGCTGTTTGAAAGCGATTTTTGCTTAAAATCTAGTAAAGATAATATACATAAGTATACCTCAATATGCTAAAATTAACAAAATAACATCAAAAAACCCAATTATACAAAAGAAAAGCTGTACACATTTCATGATGAACTTACTGACACACATTTGACTGTGGAAAATAAATTTTTGCTTTATAGTTAAGATATAAAAAATTACTGAGAGATTAGGGGGTCAAATAAGTGGACACAGAGGGCAACTTTAAGGCAGAAATTTAAATACAATCTAAATTCATTGCTTCATATCAGTTCCTTTAAAAAGTAACGTCTTTTGATAATGTCTAAGAAAAGTGACTTTCACTCGGAGCTTTCACAGCAATTTCAGCATGGAGCAGTAATATCTAAGGGTCCTGTTTATTGCTCCCGTTAACGAGGTCAGAGCCTCCCCCAGATATAATATCGTTCCGAATCGTTAAGGCTTTTTTTTATTACCAACAGCTTCTCGCGTTAAGAGCTTTATAATGGATTTCAGAATTCCTGAAAAGCAATAAAATCAATTCAGCGCGGTTGGTCTAATTGGACTTAACAGCCGATGTGAGTTATTACGTTTTCTTTAATGAAACAATAAAGTTGCTTCATGTTGAGTGGAATGCGGGCAAATTGGGGAAAAAAATCTCTGCATTATGAAAGCCTCTCTTAAACTTTTCCACGGTTTCTACTTCTCTGTTTTTGTTATGTTTGTTCTTGAACAGATTTCATAATATTAATTTTCCTTAAAAAATTAAACATGTCAAAAAATTCTGTCATTGAAGACAAAATCAACAAATCTCAAATGAAATATTAAACAGAAAAATACACAAAAAAAAAGGAAACGGTCGCATCTGGGAATTGAACCCAGGACCCCGTTTCACTGGAACAACACTCCAACCACTGAGCTAATGAGACCTTATTGTTTTCAGTAATTTTTATCGATATCATATTTCATTTTAGAAATAACCAATATTATTTTCAATTATTTCCAAAATTTAAAAAATTATTATCTTCTATGATTTAATATTAAATGTTGTCTATAAGCGTTAATAAGTTTTTCTAATGAATTGAATTCTAAAATATTCATGACATAAATGCATAAATTTGTTTTGAGCCAATGTATGAATAACAGTATGAGATAACAGGATAAAGAAGAAGGCAAGTCGGTAGAAGTAGAGCGAGGTAGAGCGGTTTGAAGGAGCAGAAGTGTTGTGGATTCGAGCATTGCTGGCTGACTGCCGAATTGCTGTTTTTGGCCTCTATTTATACCACCAACCAGGCGCTATACCGAGCGCAAAGTTTTTTTTCACGACGCTAGTGACACCCCCCCTGTGTCGAGTAGTGCCGCGAAAGTTTATCCGACAACACCTGTTTCCCTCGCACTACGTTACCTTGCTCTCTAAATTTATTTGATCATTTGTCATTCTACATTCATGCAAAAAATGTGTGGCTAGTGGGGCCGGACCAGTTATGCAATTCAAATATTTATTTTTGCTGGTTCCGGCCCCATACAAGTGCCAATATACAATTAATTCATTCTAAGGGGCGGCAAGACGTCCGATACAAATATACTAGAATTATTATTTAGGGATTTTCTAATTTCCAGTGCTTCTAAATCATCTAATTTTTTATCATTATTATTACGGTGAGGAATTTTGAACCCCCCGTATATTTATTAAAAATTTGATGCGTTAAAATGAGATTAAATATTCATTTTTGCGTGTAAAGCTCTTAAAACCCACGAGTGAGTTCACTTGCGCAGTATTGTTAAACAATCTGCTTTAATTTTTTTTCCATGAAATGCGCCTATCGCAAATTTTATCTTCTTTTAGATTAACATGAGTATCTCGTGAAATAATATCTTTTCCGTAGTTCTGAGAATGATTTTGAATGTTACGTAATTTTATAACCACTGCTAAAATGGTTACCGATGATACACGTGTGCTTTATTAGGCTTTTTTTATAAAGTGAGGTTCATTTGAATAAATAATAAATGGATGTATGAACCAAACGGTTTCGGTTTAGCCTGAAACCTCCACCAGGGTTGAATAAATATATACGCAAAAAACTCTACTTTGGCACCAATACATGCAAGCAATGTTGGTAAATCTTTGTAGTTATTTAATAAGTTTTTATTATTGTTTACGTAACGTCTAGCGGGCATTGTATTTTTTTTAAATGATGTGTGTAAACACTCCTCCCATAACCGCGAGCTACTAGCTCAACTTATGTAGAGTAGAACAAAAAGAAAAAAAAATCGTGTATCATGTTCTATTTATAAAAAATGACATATTTTTATAACGAAACACATATTCCACGTTTTATAGGAAACCGTAAAAAAAAATTTGCGTGATAAGTTTCTAAAAATTCACTCTCAATATAAAAACAACTACAAAAAATATTTAATTGTGTCTCCCCTCAAAGTGATTGCTTTCCACGAAACTTCTAATTTATTTCAGTAATGTTTCATAAATGTACAACTTAATATTTTCTTTGGTCCTCTACCCCCATGGCAATCTTCTATGCATCATTGTAAGCGTCGTATTCCGAATTTTATTAAAAACAATCCAATAATAAAGGACTCCTATCAGAATCTCTCCTTAGATATTTCTCCCATGCATGGTTGACACGCTTCAGAGATATATTTTTATTGCATTCAGTTCACTTCCATTTTTTCTTTCCCTTGCTGATTTAACGCCTCGGCGAATACATTAGGGACAACAGAGCCGTTTCTTGAAATCATATCATTTGAAGATGTTCCAGAAATTGCAACTGCATATATAGTCCTCTATTAATTATCTGCTTCCACCCGTCTCTCGTTTTCCTATTAGCTTTCCAAACTCTTGCAAACATACTTCCCTAAGCACAAAAAGTCATCCACTTACTCCAATACAGTTTCCTCTGCAACATCTCTTCCAATTAGCACAGCTTTGAATACCAACATTGAATGTGAGCGAGTTCAAATTATTTTTCCATAAATGTGCATATAGTGCATCCTACCATTAAGTTTGTTAGTCACCCCTGGAGGCCTATTCCCGTTATTTTTAAGGAAGATTCTTTCTTTTTCCTTGGGCTTAAAGACTTCTTGATTAACTTCGGAATTCCGGTGAGACCTAGTAAAAAGATCCAAAATAGGATGTTAAGAGATTATTTGAAAATACAAATTGATGAAATATCTTCAAGTGACATAAGATTTTGAAACATTTTTTTATTATTTTTAAATACAATAAATAGGCCATTCAACGAAGAACCATGTTTTATTAAAAGGTACCTACCTCATTAGATAGTAATGATCTTTTTATGTCTCTAGTTCTAAAAGTGACATTTAAATTTGTGCCGACCGAAGAGGTGGGTCATTCCACTTATTTTAAAAACTCGGATCCAATTCCGAGTTCAGCCACATGGACTCGATTCCTCCGACTCGGTCTTCATTCCTTTCGGTCCGCATAGGTCCGCTATTCCGGAATCAAAAATCGTTCATATTACACTGAAGAATAGGGGCGCCTTTCGTTTCTGACTCCAATCCAAAACCTTTGCCGTTCCGTGAGTGTGAGTTCGAAACGAGTGAATCCGGATTTGCGAACTCGGAGTTAGTCCACCGCCTTCGGAATCGAATTCATTGGACTCAGCCGCGCTTCAATGCTTTGACGTGAATTGTCAAAAATGTCAACACCTATATAATGTTTACTAGCTAATTATGTTTAAAGTAAATAATAACGTATTTGGTAACATACTTAATATTGAGTTTTTCTCTTGTTAAAACATCGGAAATATTGAGATTTTCTCTTGTTCTCATTTTTGATGAATGTCGCTCGCTGATTCAGCTGACAGCTGTCATCCGAGAGAACCGGAACCGCAGTTAAGCAAGAAGGCTTTAACCCTAAGGAAAAACGTTAAGGAGTCTTCCATAAAAAGAACGGGAATAGCGCCCCTGGTCTGGACCAACTAGATACTTAAAACGATGTTTTGTAACAGAACAAATGATCATGAAATATGGGACCAGATGTTTAGTTTATCGAGCAATCCAAAGCGTCGGTTTCTCACCTAGGCGTAGTAGGTTCAATCCTCTGCTAGTTATATTAATAATAATCGGATGATTTTTATAGCGCCGCTTTTGTGAGAAATCACCTCAGGGGCGCTGTACAAATATTACTTCCTATTCTTATATTATTCTTATATTACGTCTATTCTACGAATTTATTATTTTTTTTATTTTTTTAACATTTATTTTCTCTTTTTGGACAGGCCATCATTACACATTATTTATAGACCATATAAAGAGATGAAGTTAAATTATCAAAACTAAATTTAATGTTAAATTGAAAAAAAAGAAGCTAACTGTATGTATTCCTTACGATATATTGCAAGTGCTAATACAAATGATAGAGTGATTGTTTCCGTTATATTCAGGAATGTATTTAATATTGCAAGACGCTAATACAAATGATAGAGTGATTGTTTCCATTATATTCAAGAATGTATTTAATATTGCAAGACGCTAATACAAATGATAGAGTGATTGTTTCCATTATATTCAAGAATGTATTTAATATTGCAAGACGCTAATACAAATGATAGAGTGATTGTTTCCATTATATTCAAGAATGTATTTAATATTGCAAGACGATAATACAAATGATAGAGTGACTGTTTCCATTATATTCAAGAATGTATTTAAGCTAAGACAAAGAATTATATCCATATTTTTAGGATAAATAACACAGAACACTCTTAAAAGGGTGGAGCGGCGGGGGAGGATGGTGGCCGGTGGGATTTATCCAGAGGGCCCTCAAAATCTTCTTTGTCTTGGTTACGCCCCTGGTGGCGTGAGGGGTCGGATTGGTGTTGGTCTGCACGTACGCCAGGCGCTTGTCAGCCGGCTTTAGGATCCGGAAGGAGCACTCCTGCATTATCGAATTCCCTGCAGTACCAGTTGCTTCTTGGCAAAGAACTCATACCCGTCCTCTACCACCTGATGCACCCGGCAGATCAGGTCAAAGTCGTGCTTGTTGAGGTACTTGGCCACTATGTCAATGACGTAGGTAAAGGCTCGTTCTCGCCCCAGCTGGTGTTCTTGTTGGGGTTCACTTCCCGGTTGTATGCAATATTTTTTACAACGACCGCACTTCACTAGTTCACGTGTTCGACCGACCGCCGCCAGATGTTACCGATGTCTAATGCGTTACTTCGGAAGAACGAAGCAGATTTCAACTCAAAATATTTGGCTTTTTATTATAAACTTGATTTAAGCTCGAAACGACAGCACTAAAATTATGTAATTTTTATAAATGTAACCCAAAAATTATTGCGGTTATTTTATGCTATTTTTACACCGGGAAAATTAATAACTTCCCGATCCTTCCAAGGAAAATCGGGAGCGACTACAAAACGCAGCCGGCTGCCACGAGGGCGCCAGGCATAATTAAGGCATATTAAGAGATAAGTCCTCCGTCGTTACACAAGCAACATTTTCCACTGAAAATGATAATAGCATGAGGAGTTTAAATATTTTATACTAATTCGTATTCTAGAAATGTCTGTCTTTCTTTAAAAAAAAATTAAAATATTAAGAAATCGTAATAAGGTCACCAGCAACAATGTATTGTAGGTTCGCCGTCGATACATAGTCCAGATAAGTTATTAGTTGATATAACCGTCAATCCGCTAGCTAAATTATCCCAACAAAGGCGAAATCTCTCAGCCAAGAGCTTACACGATAGCTCAAACTTCCACTGGAAGCTTTTGTAGGGTTTAATATGAAACAAGGCCCCCGAAATAAACGAAGGTAAATATGCTTACAGCGTAGATACCCACTGCCAGCAAGCCAAGGCCCTCGGGCTGTACACAGAATCCATTTTCTCATCTCCGGTGATGGAGTATGAGTCTGACTACCTGAGATGAAAAATAATAATTCAGAAATCGCGATATTATATTTTTCAAATTTAGGATCACGTCATACGACATTCTAGGGGTAGAAATATTAAATTGCCAGGTTTCAATTTTGTTTTTAATTAATTTGAACTTGGGGTTGAAATATCACTTTATAAATTTAGTATTTTTATTGTTATAAAATAGTAGTTTGATTACTTTTATTGATTAACGACTAAATTAGGTAGGTATTGTTATTGTATTGTACTGTAGGAGTCCGCAACGTCGCATGTGAAACAATAGATTTTTAATTGCTTAATTACTGACGTGAAATAAACAGTACGTACCCAACATTGATTGAACATAAATTAATTATTTTTTTATATTTTCATATGAAGCGGTAACTTGATGTGACATTATAAGTTTTTATCAATCTGTAACACATTTGTATATTAGTTCATAGTTTAGTTGTATACTGCCCGAAGAAGCTACGGTTGTATCGAAACTCGGTTGACAAAGGTATAAATAAAAGTGATATAACAAAGTTATTGTTTTATTTTTAAAAAAAAATGATTATTTTAATTATTAAAAACACGCTGGTGTCACTCATCTTTACTAGAAATAAAAATGTGGTGGGTAGGTACCTACCCACCTACTTGTGTGTACCTCATGTATTAACAAACACTTAAACATGCTTTGAGTACCTATCTACAGATCTCCATTAATTTGTATTTTATTTTACGTATTAATTATTGAAGGTATATGTGAATTCCATAATATTTAAACCACTGTAAAACAATTCATGGTTAATGTTTTGGTTAAATCTTTCAGGAACCAAGCAGCCCTTTTTACGCGTGTTCTAACTCTCGTCAGAAGATGGAAGCACTCGTTTTTAATCAAGTTCAGAACTGGAAAATGCGTTTATTCGTTTGTATCGTTAATGCAAATACCGTAGAAACATAACAAAACGCGCAGCTCCTGACATTTACCAAATATTGAGATGGCAACATGCTACACCAGCGCCTCTAGCGGCGCGAGTTGGCGGAATTGGGTTTTTCCATACATTTTGTGTGAAATTTATTCTTAATAAATTATAGAAACGGAATAATAAAAAAATAATAGGTAACCTTCTATACATATAACCGAACATTTATCCACATTTAATAACAATACAGTCGAGAAGCGCTATAGTCCGGGTCGCTAGAGGCCAGTATTTTGACAAAGCTACGCGTGTAATCAAATATCAACGACGTCTGTATTGCTACTATAATAAATATTTTATTCTCTTTTTAAACATAGTATGTTTAGAAAGATACTTATGATAGTGCCCGAGCAGCGTGGCTATAACTGTTAATACGATCCTACAAAATAAATACAATAGCAAATAAGGAGTAAAGTCATATGTAGGTAACCTAATATTTATTTTTTTAATTTCCGATTTTCATAATATATAAAGAACTAGCTGATATGTACCCGGCCTTGCTCGGGTACAATAATTGATTTGACAGCGAAAGTAACTATCCCCAAATAAAGAAACATTCATTTGAATATTTTATTTTATTCCTAACGTTTTTTTTTTCAAAATATATCTAAATCATAAAGTTTTTAAGTAGATATATACTCGTGTTTTCCATTTTGAAAATATTCTACCCAAAAAAAACTTCTTCTTTTGAATGTGCAATCTGTGGCTAACCGGAGTGTTATATTTGTGGGCTGACCAAAATAAAACATAGCGGGTTCAATATTTTTCATACTAATTTAACATTTTGGATTTCTTTCAAACTACTCTCTAAACCTTCCCGGCACTAATAAAAACAAACTGTGCTATTTTCAGTGAAACCTGTCCAGTAATTTTCGATAAAATCGAGGACAAACAAAAACAAAATTACAATTTTTTTTTATATTTAAAGAATACACTTCATATTAAATCTATTAAAATGCATCAAAACACCAATTCGAACAACTCGGACCGCTAGAGGACACCAGTGAATCGTGTTGCCATCAAATGTCAGAACCTGGAGGTATTACCATTTTAGAGTATTTGGTTAATGTGATCTAGTTTTGTAGGCTTTTGGGGATAAACCACCCTTTAAAATAGCGATTAGTTAAAAAAAATACATTTAAATGAAGACAGCACAAAACAGCTTAGTTGTTCACAATTTTGTAAACAAATGATAAAAGTAACAATTAAATTTGTTATAATTATTATAACCAGTCCTGGCAGGTATTTAACGCTTTGGAATGAGGTCATCAAAAAATGTGTGTTCTTTTGTTCGTCTTCCGGATCGACGTACCTTCTAATCCCAATTAATTCGAGCTCATTCTCAGCCTCGAAATTAAATTGTAACACGCGTAGTAAATAAATCCACGGCGTATTTACTATTCGAAGTCGGTACGCAAAGAATCACCCCCGGATTATGGCACGTGCACATTTGCTAAAAACGGAAACACGAACGCGTGGCAAGCAACCAATATTGAAT
Organism: Halesus radiatus; assembly: GCA_022606495.2. NCBI lineage: Eukaryota > Metazoa > Arthropoda > Insecta > Trichoptera > Limnephilidae > Halesus > Halesus radiatus. The sequence continues at coordinate 4,415 of JAHDVE020007402.1, read as the reverse complement.
GCCTATGTGCCAATGACATTTGAAATGCAAGATAGATCGTCTTGTAGGCTTCTAAGTTTGGTACGTTATTTAATATTCGGACTCTGAAGTAAGCAAGTTTTATAGGTATGCATATCAGGGCATAAGAGGTTTATTTTGAAGGCTGTTTTTATTTGTGATTACCTAACAAAAGTCCCAACTTCCCCGAGTTAGTGGAATTATGGCAGTTCAATTCCGGGAAATGCTGAAAAGCGGTGGTGGATTGTAACTTGTGAGTGTGTTTGGGGAAATCGAAAGAGATTTGAATTAAGTTTTTTTTTAATTTATGGAGATTTACGGGCTTATTTGAGACTGCTAAAAACTTCTATAAAAAATATATTATTTTCTCCTAAAAATGCTTTAGGCTACAAGTCACCAGCCGCCACTGGGAAAAAGGAACTACATGGCTATTAAACACGGGTAAAGCTATTTCAAGCAACCAATTAATGTTGATTGGTAGTATGTTCACTAGGCCAATGATACTGATGGTATGTTCACTAGATCAATAATACTTATGGTACGTTCACTAGGCCAATAATACTGATGGTACGTTCACTAGGCCAATAATACTGATGGTATGTTCACTAGATCAATAATACTGACGGTATGTTCACTTGATCAATAATACTGATGGTACGTTGACTAGATCATTAATACTGATGGTACGTTCACTAGGCCAATAATACTGATGGTACGTTCACTAGGCCAATAATACTGATGGTATGTTAACAAGATCAATAATACTGATGGTACGTTCATTAGACCAATAATACTGATGGTACGTTCACTAGGCCAATAATAGTGATGGTATGTTCACTAGATCAATAATACTGATGGTACCTATGTTCACTAGAGTAATACGTTTTTATGTGGTAAAATGAATTGTCAAAATGAACATTTTTATACACTCATTAAAATGTGATACGTATAGAAATGTGTGACGTATAGAAAAAGAAATATAAATAATTGCGAGTGAAAATTTTCAGTTGAGAGACTGAAAAAGAAATTAAAGAATCATTATTTTGTCCAAACACTATCAATTTAAGTAAAATGCGTTTATAACATTTAAATGTGAATGCCAATCTAGCGTAATCTACATCTTTGTTCTGCACTTACGCAAATATCTGGCGGACTCGCGTGTCGCGCTCGGTTTTACTCATAGCACATTTCACGCGGTGAATGTCAAACCGTGGTTTTAATGAAAAAAAAATGACATCGAAAATTCTCGTTACAAACTTCGTGGATGAGCCGTAAACTTCTTGTTTCCGATACAGGGGTCGTGGATTAGAAACCCAATGTGCGTAGATAAATTTAAATTACATCTGTTCTTAAACTCAGTATCGCTCTGGTGAAAGACTACCATTCAGAACCGAAACGTTGCTTGATATGGCATTAGCCGTGTTATTTTGTGTTTAATCTGGAGATTCGTAGGTAGAAACGAAAGAAATAATTTGTTTTTTTTTATTTCATCAACGACTTTGCGCACAATTTAATCGAGGGTCACCAATGTAGTCGTTATAGTATTGGGTTTTATTCTAATCACAGAGGTATCATTTTAAACTCTACTCTTAACTGATAACTCTATGAGGGGAGCGAGCAGTATCTTCTAGAACGCGGTAGAACAAAATGCCTCGATACTTGGTTTGTCAGCTCACAGCTGATCTATTGAATGTTGCCAGTAGTTTAATGCGGCTCGCGCATAATTATAATTTATTCTTGGTTAGTGCTTGGCTACAATACAAATATCAACACGTGTCAGAAGGAAAGCTTCCCTCATCAGGACACACAACATAAAAATACTGATATATAAAGCACACTGTTTTTCATGATGAGGGAAGCTTCGCTTTCAAAACATGTTGATATTTATATACTAAACAGTGGTCTTCACAAAATGTTTCTTATTACGTTTCATCTAAAATTTCTTTGGCCAAATGTTGTTTCGGCGAAAGGGATGGGTAAGAGATAATGCCCCGTAGATATATTATGTCGAGCAGGTTGGACATTGTCAAAGTGAGGTCTGGTTTGAAAGAGATATGCCTAAAATCCAAAACACAGATTCTCCTAAAGATTTCGTCCGAACTACTGGCTTTAGAATAATCTTTATAATTAGTTCCTTAGACGGGACCAATGGCGGCAGCGGTAGCACCACCCCTATAGTAATTATTCTATTGTTATTGAAAATCCTGTTGACAAACTACTTATTTGTAGTTTAACAGGATAATGTTTTTGAAGAACAATTAAATTAAATTAACGAGTACATACATGAAATGCGATACAAGCAATAATACCTATATGCAGTGTTTTGGAAGATTTTACACAATCTACGACAAACTTAAGCTACCCCCTATCATGCGTTCTTATTTGGGAAAACGTGAATTTATATATTAAAATTAACCCTTACCACTCCGTTATTTTTAAAATATTTGTTGTCAGCCATTTCTAATTCAAATAATTTCAAAATATTAATTTATTCATAGGCAGTTACAAAAAGGTTATTTTATAGTAAAACAAAAACGGAAAACAGTCAAAATCGTATTAAAACGTAAATTTTAATGTTTTTTATCAAATAATCAGAAGAAACAACGTCACGTGTCACCGCGCGGGAACGTCTTATCTTGTCGGCTACCAGCTGACAACTGAGTTGTAGCGTACAAATAGTGATGTCGGCTGGCACCCGACAAAGGAGTGGCAAGGGTTAAGTTTTTGCTTTGCTGTATTAACCAGTGAAGCTACCGCTATATAATTAACTATTTGTATCTGCTGTTGCTTCACTATTTTCCACCTGAAAAAAATATTTATTTAAAAAGAAGTATTTATAAAATAAAAATAGAAAAAAGCCACATTACTAAGAATATCAGTGGGAACAAACCTTTCCACTACAGCGTAACTTATACAATTTTTCAAAAATATTTTATTTTCAAAATTATAGACATTGTAAAATGACAGCCTATTGTTTTGCAGAAAAAATGACAATTTATCTCCGAGTTTTTTGGTACCTTCTTTATTTACCATATGGTACCTTCATTATTTACCATATAGTACCATCTTTATTTACCACATGGTACTTTCGTATATAGCCCGCTTCCTCTCTGTGGATCAGCAAACATAACAATATTTCCGATAGTTTTGAAACTCGATACAACGTTACGCTACAAAGGATCCACGCTTTCCAAGATGGCGGCTTTTCCTCGAGGACCAGAAATTTTATTTTTAAATTCCCGCCAAAAGGAACATGTGTTATCTATCAAGTTTCAAAACTTCCGCGATTAATTCCACTTAATTCTAAATTTTACCAAAATACATTAAAAAAAAAATATATATATATATATATATATAAAATACTCCCAGCTTCTAACATTTCCATACAATGAAATGGGAACATGCTACACTAGCGCCTCTAGCGGACTGTATTGTACGAATTGGTATTTTCTTATATTTTAATAGATTTTGAAAACCAATCTTTTGAAGAAATTATATTTTAGATCAGTCATGTGTAGGTCACCTAATGTTTATTTTACGAATTGTCGATTGAATTTATTAAGAATATAATTCTCATCTATAAAAATGTATGAAAAAAAAACAATTCATACATCCCGGGCCACTAGGGGCACTACTGTTGGCAGAAGCTGAGCGTATTGTCAATCTAGGGTATTTGATAATATGGTCCAGATTGGGAAGCAGTGTAATGTCTGCATGTGTCTTAATGCGGGGCAATCAGTAACTGTTGGTCGCAGAGTAAATGTAGTTTAACTGAAGACATTTTTGCAGACAAGTTGCCCTAATTATTCATCGTACATTTAACGTTTCGAGTGCGTCATCTGAATTATTAGTTCATCTTCGTAAGATATAGGTACGATTATTATGGCTCTCAACGAAACAATTCTGATACTTCTAATCCCTTCGCCGACTCCTTCGGGGATACGGCAGTATTTTTGCAATGTGAAGTAATTCAAAATCGTGTGTTTTTAATTTTAAAAATTTTATGACCTAGAAATATCATAGATGATTTAATTAAATACTGCAAGAATAACACACCTTGGCCTTTGGTTTAACCGGAAATTTTTATTGCGGGTCTTTTTATAAGCTTAGAAAAAAATAAAGTATCAAACGTAAAAAAAAATTTAAAATGAAAAATCTACTACTTGCGAACCCATTTTCGGATATTGTCACATTATTTATTGTGGCAAATTAAGTTTTTAGAATATGACAGAAAAACAGTTTAATATTTATACCTAAGCTTTACAAAATAAAATAAAACACGCATTTTGGTGATGTTTTTTTTGCGTAAATCGAAATATGCGGCCGGTGTTAATCGCGAATTTCAACCTTTTCGCCACCTGCATAAGGAGTACGTAATTTCTTGCGAATTTTAAGAAGTATATTCCCACATTTTATTT